>JARYGA010046178.1:0-24074 GCA_030545235.1 Helianthus tuberosus
TCAGTACTTTATTTATTATTGGGTGTTTATTTTGACTGTTATTTCAAACACCCCGGTTATGTATTTCAGACAATTTACTTTATGTTTTGTTTGGATTTTAGTATTTATATTTATGTATATTATGGTTGATTTGTGATTTTTCTGTTTCTGTTATGTTTTGGGTGCACATGTGACATACTAGCATGTTTTAGCTATCGGATCTTGGACCGGAGCACGTACCAGATACAGCTTCGGAAGTCTCGTGGCATCAACATCATCTTGAGGGGAGTATTTTTATCCCTTTCTCTATATTTCGGGTCTCGCATTGGGGACAATGCGAAGTTCAAGTGTGGGGAGGGGGTTAACTTTGTTAACTTTGTTTGTCCTCTTATATAAAAAAAAATCAGAAAATCAGAAAAATCATTCAAAAATACCTGTATTTTGTATATATTTTAGTAAATAAACCGGTTGGTGGTGTTTTAGAAAGCTTCGGACTTGATAAAAACTCGACAAGCAAAATATTTTTGAAAAAGGAAACCGGAAAGCGTGACAAACAAAGAAAGACTTACATGATAGTTTTCACACTTTTACCCATTCCTTCCGTTAAGTGAGCATATTTGAGCCTTGATTATTATATATTTGTTCATTTCGGATATAGGAGTGAGCCGGATGTTATGTGTAATTTAGAACTTGTCACTATTATGCTTGTTAAGACCATGAACGTGCGGATTTGTGTAAAAGTGATAGCGGCACTTAGATTACCCCTTTGTTGTGTACTTGTTCTTTGTGTTGTGCTTCCCGTTCACCTTATATTACCCTTTAGGATTAACCATGTCGAGCCTTCCCGTTTACCTTTGTTTACCCACATTATCGCCCACTTAGCCAAATTTAGCCTTTTTTTTGTTTTAAACCTTTTTAGTGTTGAAACTCGGTCAAAATAATCGTTTAACTAGCGCTTGTTATTGTTTATGTTTCATTGTATAAATTAGTAAGTTTGCAAAAAAAAAAAAAAAAAAAAACAGAAAATAAAACATTCTAAAATAGGGTGAAATTGATAAAAATCGAGCAATATTGAATGCCTAAATGTTAAAATTTCGTTGATAAGCTCGATTGCGCAATAGTCGCCTTTTTAAGGCGTTTGTATGTATAGTTGTATTGTTTGTTGCTAGTTAAACGCTACTACCGAGTTTTAACCATTTTCGCCACTTTAAATATCCAATTCCATACTGATGTGCGTGAAAGTGTCGTATATTTTAGGTGTATATATTTAAGCCCTTTTTAACACTTATTTTAGCCAAGTTTTAAATTTATAAAACACGATATTTCACTGACACTAAACACACATATGGGCAAGTGCACCCATCGTTGAGTGTAGTATAGTGTTGGTAAGATACCGAGGTCGTCCAAGGACACAAGAGCTTTTAGTACCGGTTTATCCTCAACGTCTAACCAAAATAAAAGTTTAGAAAAATGTTTTAAACTAAGAAAAATAAAACTAACTAAAATGCTGAAAATAAAATAAAAATAAAAACAGATAGACAAGATGAATCACTTGGTTCCGACTCGTATCTAGTATAACCTTTGATTATTTCCGCACTTTTGCACATAATTAAGAGATTATCTTAGTTATTGTAGTAGGCCCCTCTTTTGAAGGTGACGTTACCCTCACCCCAGTAGTTTGAGTCAGCAGGGATACAATCCTAAAGGGGTGGATTATTGGAAGATAATGAATTAAGTTATTAATGCAGTATTGTGGTAGGCCCCGCTTTTGGCGGTGACGTTACCCTCGGCTAAGTAGTCCGAGTCAGCAGGGATACAGTCCTAAATAGCCGGGTTATAGTATTAATAGTAGTTAACTTATGAGGGGATCAAAGAGTTTGGACCCCCGCCATCCAATACCGTGAAGTATTGAAGGAGGTCCTACTAAATTTGACCCAGGTCCATTGCAGGACCTCTAAACGCTGAACAATGGCAAGACCTTTACCAAACCGTTCCCTTAACCCCCTACCAGGTAGCCAACATACCTCCATATAGACCGTGGAGATACGAATGGTGAAAATCCTTTATTTTATATAGACAGTAAAATAATGCCAAGACACCACGGACAAACGATAAGGAAAGATCACCTTCAACATAAGTAACTAGTTATTAAAGTCATTAATACAAAACCAAATAAAAAGTGCAAAAGATTAGAAATAAAAAGTATTATACTAGACACTTTGTCTTCACCAAGTGATGTAAGAGACTTAGGCAAACATGGCCTTGATTGTCAAGAACTCTTACGATCAATCATGGATCCCGAGACGACTCACACACTCTATGATGGACAATGGATGATGGTGGTGGATGATGGTGTTGTGATGGTGGTGGGTGGTGGATGAAGTGTGAGAGAGGTGGTGTGCCAAGGGATGAGATGAAATGAATCCAAGCACTCCTATTTATAGGCTGAACAGAGAGCTGGACACGGCCCCGTGTCCGTCTGACACTCTCTCTCCTCATTAATTGTAATTCGCAATTACAATAAATGCGCCTGCTGTACTTTCGACACGCCCCCGTGTCCGCTGAGCACGGCCCCGTGATGGGCAATAGAAGCTTCTATAGGTTTGTCTTTTCTGCTGCTTCTTGGGCACGACCCCGTGCTGGCTGAGCACGGGGCATGTTCAGCCTTCTGTTTTCTCTATTTTGCTTTGGAAGGTGCCGTTGAGGGCTCGGGCAGTCCACTAATGTTCCTTTTCTTGTATTTATGTTGGATTTAGCTGTCTTTTTGCTTCTTTTGCGTTTTTGAGCTCATTTAATCCTGAAAATACAAAAGGAAGACAAAAACACTCTTTTTCCAATATTAGTACTAAAAAGGGTTAGTTTTATGCATCATTTGATGTAATTTATATGTTGCATTTTACATACATCAAATACCCCCACACTTGAACTTTTGTTTGTCCTCAAGCAAAACTCTTTAATATGTGGCTTACACTCCCAAATGGAATAGGTAGAAGAGAAGGTTTTGGGCTTGTCATAGAGTGTCGGGATTTCCAAGATCTTTTTGGGTTTTATTTTTATTTATTTACACTCCTATTCGTAATGATTTATTTAGAACTGTTTATAAAAGAAATTACTTATTTGGGCATAACATGCCTTTTTTTTAAAATTCTATTTATATACAAGTTCACATACCTCGCGGGGAAATCACTCACACTCGGCCGAAGGTGTATTTTTAGTGAATCACTCGAGAGCGGCATGGAACTTATTCCTACCATAGGCTTGCCAAGAAATCAATCCTCCTCCTTTTTAACTTTTATACCTTTGTAGATATCAAGAGGACTTTGTGGGTTAAGGGTTGGCTAGGGTTAAAGGTGGGTGGTTGGGTTAGTGGTTAGTAGAAAAGGGCTAAAAGCGTAACAAGTGTCGGTTTTCGCATTTTTGCAACTTTTTATTTTGATGAAGCTTTTATTCAAACAAAGATATTTTTGATTACTTTGTTTGTTTATTTTCTTTTTGCTTCATCATCATCACAAAATATATTTTTTTTTTCACGAAGAACCGGACTTGTTACTAAAATAAAGGGTTAAAAATGAAAAAGGGTTTTGGTGGTTGAAAGGGTTTTTGTTTGGGTGATGAAACGAAAAGGTTTAGGCTCAAAGGGGCTAACTAGGGGGATTTTTTGGGTAGGTGGTAAAAGAAAAAGAAAAATAATGGTGTAGAAATGAAAAAGGTTAGTCCTAATGCCTCTATCATTTACTTACTCGGGTTTAAGTTGATAAGGACCGGGAATGTATTGTCATGGCAAGTTCTAGAGTCGTAAGAACCAAGCGGCTATTCACACAAGAAACGAAAAATGAGCATTTAGTCAAATGATATGTAATTGTGTGCACAATAAAGGCTCAAAACTCACTTTTGTGGGAATGGGTTTTTATGTGATCAAGTATATATAATCAAATTTTAAATAAGTTTGTCATGCCTTTTCATAATTTTCTTATGTTGGTTCTTTTTATCACTACGCTATCGGTTGTAAATTTGTAAAAATATAACCTTTTTGAGAACTTGAATTTCCCGAGTTAAACCTAGACAAGTAAAAAAAATGAAATTTTTGAAAAAAATTTGGGGTGATTAGCGGTTCCAATAGAGTTTTGTGTAAGGCTTGTTTTTAGGACTTGCAAAATTCAAGGTTTTAGCATCCCCCCCACACTTAAATTACACATTGTCCTCAATGTGTCCCAAAAATAAATTTTTAGGTTGATTAGATGTGTAAAATAGTGTTTAAAAAGCAAAAATTTGTGTTACTGGGCACTGAACACGGCCCCGTGTTATCCGGGCACGACCCCGTGTTCAAGTGCCAGTAACAAAATTGAAATAAGAGAAACAGAAGACTGGACACGGGGGCGTGTTGGGTGAACACGGCCCGTGTCCAGGTACCTGTACTGGGCGTTTTTGTGCAGGTGGTTCGACATGGGGCCGTGTTGGTTGGGCACGGCCCGTGTTGAACCTTCTGAACTGGAGAAAGTCGTCGGGTTGCCTTGTTCTTGTGCATGGGATCATTTTTCTCGTTCTCCTTTTCATCCTTTACCACCATGAGTGTGTTTTATTCCTGAAAATTAAACTAACTAGAAAACATAAAAAACTAATCTAAATTAAACTAAGGATAGTTCCGTGGAATGCCTCCATGGTGCGCCACGTTTATAAGGGTCCTTGGCTAGACCCAAAGCCTGGTCATATGTTACCCAAGTGGGATGTGTTGCATCCCATGTTACACCGTCGGAGAGCGTCATCCAAGCTTGAGTCTATGACCTTCATGTAGTTGACCGGATCTTCTTCCTCTACTCGCTTTCCACATTCAAATTTCACTTCCTCATCCCCAAACTTCAATGTTAGAGTTCCGTCATTCATATCCACCAATGCTTGAGCGGTGGCTAGGAATGGCCTTCCGAGGATGAGAGGGACCTCGGTGTCTTCTTCCATGTCTAAGATGACAAAGTCGGTCGGAAAGACGAATTTGTCGACCTTGACTAGTAGATTTCCGGCGACACCATGTGGAAATTTGACGGACCTGTCGGCGAGTTGTATGCTCATCTTTGTAGGGCTTGTTGTTCCTAGGCCGAGTCGTTTGAACATTGAGGTGGGCATGAGGTTGATGCTAGCCCCAAGATCGGCTAAAGCATTTCGGACGGGGGACTTCCCAATCGAACAAGGGATTGTGAAGCTCCCGGGGTCGATTTTCTTTTGTGGAAGTTTGTTGAGTACTAGAGCTGAGCATTCTTCGCCTAAGTTAACTAATTGCAATGATTCAATTTTCCTTTTGTGAGTGAGGAAATCCCTCATGAATTTTGCATATTTAGGCATTTGGGTTAGGACCTCAATAAAAGGAATATTAACATGCAATTGTTTTAGTAAACTTTCGAACTTTGCGAATTGCTCATCGGTCTTTTGACGATTCAACCTACCGGGGTACGGGATTGGAGGAGTCTTGGTGGGCTCTTGATTTGGTGTAGAAGCCTTTTCTGGCGCAGGGGGAGTCACCGGCTGGCTAGAACGACTTCTTTCATTTGGCGGCAATGGAGCATCCTCGGGACCCACGGTTCGATTTCTTAATGTGATGAGATGGACTTGTGCCTTTGGGTTTGGTTCGGTATTACTGGGTAATGCGCCTTGTGGTCTCTCGGAGAAATTTTGAGCTAGTTGATTTAATTGTTTTTCAACGTTTTGAATGCTAGCTTGTTGATTTCTGAAATTCGATTCCAATTGTTGAAATCGATCCGAGTTTTTCTTTTCAGTGTCAGAGATGAGGCGAGATACAGTATCTTCAAGCCTTTCTCTTCCACCTTGTTGTTGAGGAAAATTTTGCGGTTGTTGAAAATTAGTTCGTTGGTTTTGTTGGTTACCACTAATTCCGGGATCTCTCCAACCAAGATTTGGGTGGTTACGCCATCCTTGGTTGTAGGTACCCGTTGGAGGACCTGACGGCCTAGGTCTATTGTCCATGTAGTTTACCGTTTCAGTTTGTTCATCTAATTCTTTCATACAACTCCAATTTTCATGTGACCCACCACACCCTTCACAAGCCATAACCGAGGCCGTTTTTGTCATTTCTAGCTTTTTGATTTTTGAAGAGAGGGCCTCGATTTGGGCTTGTAAAGAGGTGCTTTCATCAACCTTATGGGCGCCCGGGGCAATAGATTTATTACCTCGGGGAGTGTGCCATTGAAAATTGGTTTGAGCAATATCCTCAATTTGGTTATATATTTCATTTGGGCGACGATTACCTAAGAGTCCCCCGGAGCTTGAATCAAGTGTTTGTCTTGTGTGTGGCAACAATCCATTGTAGAAAGTGGATACTTGTTGCCATACCGCTAGACCATGGTGAGGACACTTTCTTAGAAGCTCCTTGAACCTTTCCCAAGTTTCATATAAGGATTCCCCGTCCTCTTGTGAGTATGTATTAATTTCAGTCATTAATTTAGCCGTTTTAGCAGGAGGGAAATACTTATACAAAAACTTTTGGGCGAGTTCATCCCAGGTGTTTACCGATCCAGCTGGGAGGGTGTTAAGCCAAGCCTTAGCTCGGCCTTTTAGTGAAAAAGGAAACATTCGAAGGCGGATGGCGTCATTTGATGCTCCATTGATCCGAAAGGTATCACATATTTCTAAGAAGTTAGTAATATGTAGATGGGGATCCTCGTCCGCAAGCCCGTGGAAGGTTGCGGAGTTTTGGAGCATTTGTATCAAATGCGGCCGAAGTTCGAAGTTGTTGGCCTCGACATTCGGGGCATTGATAGCGGCGCCAAGATTGCCTACGGTAGGCCGTAAGTAATCCATTAAGGTACGTTGGTCCGCCATTGGAAGTGGGTCCCCCGAAGCTTTCTCTTGATTTTTAGCTTTTAGTCTTTTTCTGAGAAAGCGCTCAGGTTCTTCTAGGGGCTCTTTTATGTCTCTACTAGAACTGGAGCTCATGCACTACGTAGGAGGTTCAAATGTGGCGCCTGGGTTCCAAGTCCTGCAACAAAAACAGAAAAGAACGTTGGTCAGAATGTTCACCACGGCCCCGTGCTCAACGAACACGGCCCGTGTTCAGAGGCACAGTAATTGATTTCTGGATCCCTGTTACTGGGAGTTGGACACGACCCCGTGTTGCACCGACACGGCCCCGTGTTCAGCTCTCTGTAACTCAGAAAATAAAAACTGCCAGTGATGATTGCTGGGCACGGCCCGTGTCTGACCGGGCACGGCCCGTGCTGAGAGCTGCAGAAGCTGAAAACTAAGAAAATCCTAAAAAAAATAAAAAGAAAAATAAAAGATGATTAGTCCGTTGATTCCTAACTTTCTTAAAATCCTTGTGTCCCCGGCAACGGCGCCAAAAACTTGATGTGCGTGAAAGTGTCGTATATTTTAGGTGTATATTTTAAGCCCTTTTTAACACTTATTTTAGCCAAGTTTTAAATTTATAAAACACGATATTTCACTGACACTAAACACACATATGGGCAAGTGCACCCATCGTTGAGTGTAGTATAGTGTTGGTAAGATACTGAGGTCGTCCAAGGACACAAGAGCTTTTAGTACCGGTTTATCCTCAACGTCTAACCAAAATAAAAGTTTAGAAAAATGTTTTAAACTAAGAAAAATAAAACTAACTAAAATGCTGAAAATAAAATAAAAATAAAAACAGATAGACAAGATAAATCACTTGGTTCCGACTCGTATCTAGTATAACCTTTGATTATTTCCGCACTTTTGCACATAATTAAGAGATTATCTTAGTTATTGTAGTAGGCCCCTCTTTTGAAGGTGACGTTACCCTCACCCCAGTAGTTTGAGTCAGCAGGGATACAATCCTAAAGGGGTGGATTATTGGAAGATAATGAATTAAGTTATTAATGCAGTATTGTGGTAGGCCCCGCTTTTGGCGGTGACGTTACCCTCGGCTAAGTAGTCTGAGTCAGCAGGGATACAGTCCTAAATAGCCGGGTTATAGTATTAATAGTAGTTAACTTATGAGGGGATCAAAGAGTTTGGACCCCCGCCATCCAATACCGTGAAGTATTGAAGGAGGTCCTACTAAATTTGACCCAGGTCCATTGCAGGACCTCTAAACGCTGAACAATGGCAAGACCTTTACCAAACCGTTCCCTTAACCCCCTACCAGGTAGCCAACATACCTCCATATAGACCGTGGAGATACGAATGGTGAAAATCCTTTATTTTATATAGACAGTAAAATAATGCCAAGACACCACGGACAAACGATAAGGAAAGATCACCTTCAACATAAGTAACTAGTTATTAAAGTCATTAATACAAAACCAAATAAAAAGTGCAAAAGATTAGAAATAAAAAGTATTATACTAGACACTTTGTCTTCACCAAGTGATGTAAGAGACTTAGGCAAACACGGCCTTGATTGTCAAGAACTCTTACGATCAATCTTGGATCCCGAGACGACTCACACACTCTATGATGGACAATGGATGATGGTGGTGGATGATGGTGTTGTGATGGTGGTGGGTGGTGGATGAAGTGTGAGAGAGGTGGTGTGCCAAGGGATGAGATGAAATGAATCCAAGCACTCCTATTTATAGGCTGAACAGAGAGCTGGACACGGCCCCGTGTCCGCTGGGCACGGCCCCGTGTCCGTCTGACACTCTCTCTCCTCATTAATTGTAATTCGCAATTACAATAAATGCGCCTGCTGTACTTTCGACACGCCCCCGTGTCCGCTGAGCACGGCCCCGTGATGGGTAATAGAAGCTTCTATAGGTTTGTCTTTTCTGCTGCTTCTTGGGCACGGCCCCGTGCTGGCTGAGCACGGGGCGTGTTCAGCCTTCTGTTTTCTCTATTTTGCTTTGGAAGGTGCCGTTGAGGGCTCGGGCAGACCACTAATGTTCCTTTTCTTGTATTTATGTTGGATTTAGCTGTCTTTTTGCTTCTTTTGCGTTTTTGAGCTCATTTAATCCTGAAAATACAAAAGGAAGACAAAAACACTCTTTTTCCAATATTAGTACTAAAAAAGGGTTAGTTTTATGCATCATTTGATGTAATTTATATGTTGCATTTTACATACATCAAATACCCCCACACTTGAACTTTTGCTTGTCCTCAAGCAAAACTCTTTAATATGTGGCTTACACTCCCAAATGGAATAGGTAGAAGAGAAGGTTTTGGGCTTGTCATAGAGTGTCGGGATTTCCAAGATCTTTTTGGGTTTTATTTTTATTTATTTACACTCCTATTCGTAATGATTTATTTAGAACTGTTTATAAAAGAAATTACTTATTTGGGCATAACATGCCTTTTTTTTAAAATTCTATTTATATACAAGTTCACATACCTCGCGGGGAAATCACTCACACTCGGCCGAAGGTGTATTTTTAGTGAATCACTCGAGAGCGGCATGGAACTTATTCCTACCATAGGCTTGCCAAGAAATCAATCCTCCTCCTTTTTAACTTTTATACCTTTGTAGATATCAAGAGGACTTTGTGGGTTAAGGGTTGGCTAGGGTTAAAGGTGGGTGGTTGGGTTAGTGGTTAGTAGAAAAAGGGCTAAAAGCGTAACAAGTTTAGGCCAAAATTGCTATCTTGGTGAATTATTGTGCAAGATTTGTAAAATGAACCCGGTTGTGATTTAATCTAGTTTATGCTTGTCTCGGTGGGTGCATTGTATTTATCGGTGTCTCTTTCCTTGATTAAGTGCTGTTAGAAAACTCCTAACGGATGACTAACTTATTTTTAAGAGATTTTCAATGACATTTATCAATTGCACGTTAAAGAACAATTTTAGGTGGTTAAAGTGTGTTTATCGTTTTAGCTTTCCGAATGATTGTCATGTTAGGATTCCCGAAAGGGATACTAATTGTCTTAAATTGGAAAATTGACCGAATGCTTCTAGTGCCAAAACCGACTTAGTTGACATGCTGTGGTTGTGTATTAAGCAAGGCTTTTTATCTATTATCTATTATGTATTTGTTTACGCTTACCTTAGTTTAATTAAAATCACAAAACTTATGTTTTTACCGGTAGTTTAGTGACAAAGGTCTAGTATTAATTCTCCGCCCATTTCCTTGGATCGATACTTGGTTCTTACATATACTTTACTACATATATGACGGGGTACACTTGCCTCTTTCGTGTGTGTTTTGATGTTAAAGTAATAATCACTTTTATAAATTTAAAAATGAATCGTGTGTTTATTCATGGTAAAAATATGTATATACGCGCACACGTCAACTGTGCAGCCCAGGCGGGCCGCGTAGACCTCCCTTGGGTCTTACGCGGGGCGTGTGAACCGACCAGATCTGCAGAATGTGAATTACAGCCATTTACAGCCTGTTCCAGCTTGTTCCAACACTTGCAATTGGTATTTCTTCAATCCTTGGGCACCCATAGTATTAGAAAACAGTGGGTTTGAAGTGTATGGTCCAGATCAAGGCTCGTTTATCGAGGAACGATTTTAACGGTTCTCAAAAACCTATAAATACCCCACTTGATCTTGCTCTCATTCACACTTGATTTCTGAATTCTCTAAGTTGGAGACCTTGCTCTTCATACCTGAGAATTTAGGATTAAAACCTCCTTGCTTGGACCCTTTGTAAGTGTCCTTTCGTGCTTAGTTTAATTGTTTAGCATTTATAGCCAAAAAGTCAAGCGTTTCGATAAACGCTTTGACTTTTAAACGGTTGAGCCATTGTTCATAACGAACATGGCTACGTGACCATAATTAGGTAGGTGTTAAACCCTCAAAAGGGAACCTCCTAATTACCACGTTTACTTAGTTAAATTGTCGGGTCAAATAAAAGTCAAACGGGTTAGTTTTAAATAAATTCATAACTATTAATATAGAAGCCATAAAATCAGTTTTCTCTCTTTAATAACTTGGTAAATATTAGTTGAACATGTCTAAGCAAGTTCAACCCGACAATTCTAAGTTTAGGCTCCGTTCGGAACCGAAAGTCGCAAAAGTTGACTTTTGCTTTGACTTTCAGTTCTGACCTGATTTAGCTTAGTTTAGATAAGCCTTAGGATTCCTTTAGGACCAGGTTATAGGTTAGTGTAACCCTCTGATGTTATACAACTTGGTTCCTTAGTTATCTGATTCATATGCATGTTTCCGTTAAATGCCTAAATGTTGACTATTATGCCCTTTTAACCTTAAAACGAAATTTTTGAAAATGTGAGAGGATAGAAACCTTCATTACTGATTTATAAACTTGTCCCTAAAATTTGACATCAGTTTGAGGTCTAGATTAGGAGTTATGCTCATTAGCGTAAATGAAAAGCTTTTTATTAATTAAACGGCGTAATTAGCAAAAAGCCTATCTAAACCCAATTTTTGATACCAAAATTTTTAACTACTGATGTAAAATAATATTTTGGGATTTTTGAAGATTTTTATTTATTTTTAGGCTGAGCATAACATAGGGTTCTAGCCTTGATTAGGTAATTGCCAGTTTTGCCCTTTTGGCCATAAAATGAGTTTTACAAATCCTTTTGACACCAAACCTTTTTCTACTGATCCTATATGATAAATAAAATATTTTAAACCTTCTGGAATAATAAAAATATCAGCTTTTCTTATAAAACCCGGAAATCACTTAAAACCGTCTTTTTACGCGTTTTAAACGCATAGTATGTATTAAAACCATTTTAAATATATAAGATTAGATACCTACTGATATATTAAGTAAATTTTTATACTTTAACAATAAGAAAAAATTTTAAACTCAGATTTCCAGATTTGACCTTTAAGCCTATGTGAAATTACCAAAATGCCCCTTCGGTGCATAGTTGGGTTAAAAGTGATAAATTCCACACATAGGCAATACCCTACTGATATAACTTATTAAATTAAGTATTTTTACTGATTATATCAGATCTAAACCCCAGATTAATATTTAAACTCTTTTATAACCTTTAAAATGACCAAAATGCCCCTACGGGGCATAGTTTGAGTTTAAATTCGTTTTGGACATAATGGAAGGTATCCTATTGATATCACAACATATTAAAGGCATATTAACTTAGGAAACCTGTTCATGACTCATGTGGTTACCCGTTACGCACTTTTCGCATTCGGATCGGCTTTTGTAACTAGTTTCATAAATTAGCCGAAACGGGTCAAACCTTATCATTTCTATCTCAAAATCCAGAATGTGTTTAGTTTACCCATACTAAACAAGTATACAAGCTTGTCGGGTCTAAACCACATTCTAATCCGGTCTTCGCATAATCATGCGTTTTGAACCGTATCTTCTTTTTAAAACTAACCGGTCTAAGTTTAGGCTTAATTAAAGACCCGTTAGGAATCTAATAGGTTATTAAAAACCTTCGTTCCAGATTTAGAAGCCCAGTAAAAGCTATCTGTACTTGCTGATTTGATATACGGCAGGGATTTAATTTATATTTAACTCAGGTAAATACTTTTAACTTATTTTCCCTATACGGGCTTGGGGTACGGTATATAAAATACCACTTGGCCGGGCATTGAATTTTTAATTGTATGAAGGTTAAATTATTGAAATGTCCCGTTTAAATTGTTTTGTTTGCTTAAAGCCTTTGGGGGGTTAATGACCATGTCCCGGATATCCTTGGCATCATTTTAAGAAATGGCCACGTCCTAAGCACGGGGTGTAGGCGTACACCCGACAGTACATATGTAAATAATAAGGTATAACCGTTGGTTTTGAAAATAACTCGCCGCGGGGATATATCATGTGGTGTGTCTATTAATCTTTAACTCGGCGTCAATCCGGGCTACTGAACGTATAAGAAACATGTAATTCTTTTACAAGTTTATATATAAATAATTATCCCAAGTTATATAATGTTTTGTGCCTTGTGCATTCAAATCAATTTTCTTAAACGTTTTCAAAATGAGTCAGTTAAATTGTATTTACCAGTGTAAACTGACGTATTTTCCCAAAAAGGCTAAGTGCAGGTACTAATCGGAATTGGCTGGCCTCTCCTAGCATCAAATAAAAGTATCGCAAGCTTAGATGCCTTAAAGTCTGTTGAACAAAGTTTCTTTTTATCTTTTGATCCGCCTGTGGATCTTTTACAACCGTATTTGTAATACTTGATATTACTCTTTATTGGATTGTTATATATTTATCTTTTGCTTCCGCTGTGCATTTAAATTGTGTTGTTTGACTATGATGATATCAACTACGTCACGATACTCCCCACCGGGCTTACCGGTAATACGTGGAAATATCGGGGTGTGACAGTGACAACCTTAGTCAACATATCAGATGGATTTTCAGTTCCTTTGATCTTCTCCAACTTCAGAGTGCCATCATTAATTCTTTCTCTGATGAAGTGATATCTCAGCTGTATGTGCTTTGTCTTCGAATGGAAGACAGGATTCTTTGCAAGATGAATTGCACTTTGATTGTCACAGAATAGTGCACAGTCATCTTGTTCTTTTCCAAGTTCATTGAGAAAGTTCTTCAACCATATAAGCTCTTTGCTTGCTTCAGCAACTACCATATACTCTGCTTCTGTGGTTGAAAGGGCAACACTTTTCTGTAGTTTGGACATCCAACTTACCGCAGTGCCTCTCACTGTAAAGACATATCCGGTGGTGCTTTTGTATGACTCTTTGCAACCACCAAGGTCTGTATCTGCAAAACCCTTCAGAATAACATTTTTCCCTTTAAAATTCAATGCCACTTTTGAAGTCCCCTTCAAATACCTTAGCAGCCATTTAACTTCTTCCCAATGTTCTCTCCCCGGATTGGACATAAACCGACTAACAATTCCCACTGCATGAGCTATATCTGGTCTCGTGCATACCATTGCATACATGAGGCTACCAACTGCAGATGCATACGGAACTTTAGCCATTTTTTCCTTGTCTTCATCTGATTTGGGTGACTGATCTTTAGAAAGCTTAAAGTGACTTCCCAAAGGTGTGCTTCTGATCTTGGCATCTTTAAGGTTGAATTTCTCTAACACTTTCTCAATGTATTTCTCTTGAGATAGTGTCAAAGAACCATCTTTGTTTCTGAAAATACTCATCCCGAGTATTTGGTATGCAGCTCCTAAGTCTTTCATTTCAAATTCTTCAGACATTTTCCTCTTCAACTTCTTGATCTCTGACATGTCTGAACAGGCAATCAACATATCATCTACATAGAGTAGTAGAATGATATAAGAACCCTTGAACTTCTTGATGTAACAACAATGGTCGTTGTCACATCTCTTGTAACCAACTCTTCCCATGAAGTTATCAAACTTCAAGTACCATTGTCTGGGCGCTTGTTTCAGACCATACAAACTCTTCTTCAGTTTACACACCAAGTTTTCTTTGCCTTTAACCTGAAAACCCTCTGGCTGTGTAGGATCGTTGTTGGACCCAAACGAGTCAATCAGAAGAGCATATAATCCGATTCAAATGCGGAATCAGTGAAACGGGCGTGGAAACAACTTGATACTCTTTAATCTGTCACTAATATTGGTAATAACACTGTTTACAACCTGAACATACTTTGGCAGCACTTCGTTATAGATTTCAGAAGTCGTACCAAATGAATCAACAAGTGCCCTATATATAGTAGTTGGGTTTCTCTTGAAGCTAACCATGACAAGTTCAAGCGAAACCTCATGTAAACCCACTAAACTTTGTTTCTTGCACCTCGGACACTGAAAATCCTATCCTATACTATTACATGATACAAGACGAAGTCAATAGACGTAATGCACTAACAGGCTGTGCATGTAAATGTCTTCATCTAGGTCACCATGTAGAAAAGCTGTCTTGACATCTAGTTGCTCTAGATGCAAGCCTTCTGCTGCTACAATACTGAGAACAAGTCTGATGGTAGTCATCTTCACCACTGGAGAGAATATTTCATTGAAATCAATTCCCTCTTTCTGTTGGAATCCCTTGACTGCTAATCTTGCTTTGTACCGTTTGGTACCGTCATGTTCATCCTTGACCCTGAAAACCCATTTGTTCTGAAGAGCCTTCTTCCCAGATGGAAGCTTTATCAAGTGCCAGGTCTTGTTCTTCTCAAGCGACTTCATTTCATCTTTCATTGAAAGCTTCCACTGCAATGAATCTTTCAACCCCATAGTTTTAGAGTAACACTAGGGTTCACCGTTTTCTGTCAAAAGTATGTAGTTGACTAATGGTGAGTACCTGTTTGGCGGTCTAGTGGCTCTAGACGACCTTCTTAGTTGAACTTGAGGTGTTTCTGGGGAGTTTGGAATTGAAGGAGTAGCTTCTTCTTCCTCCGAATCATTACTAGAATCATCCCCTTAGCTCCCATTGTCGCTTGACTCATCCCCATTTTCTGGAATGTCGACGGAAGCTTCTTTTCCTGTCTCACCACTTTCGAATTCAACATATTCTTTTTGAACTTCTGGTCCTTTGGTGTTTCTGTCTTTGTACAATTCGTTTTCATTGAAGACGACATTCTTGCTTCTGATTACTTTTCTGCCTTCATTATCCCAAAGCCTGTAACCCATTTTTTCTGACCCATAACCAATGAATGTGCACTTCTTGGACTTTGAGTCTAGCTTATCCCTGTCACCATCTTCTAACAAATCGTAAGCACTACAACCAAAGACTCTTAAGTGTTCGAGACTTACCTCATTTCCTTGCCACATTTCTTCTGGCAATTTGAAACCCAAGGGAACAGATGGTGAACGGTTAATCAAGTAGGCTGCAGTGTTAACTGCATCGGCCCAGAATGTCTTGGGCATTCTGGCATTCAGCCTCATGCTTCTAGCCCTCTCATTTAGAGTTCTATTCTGTAACACCTCGAAAATTTACGTCCAATAATGTATTGACACGTGTCATAGGCTTTGAATATGTGAAAAAGTGCTTTAGAGGGACTAAAGTTGACAAACAGTGAAACTATGTGAATATAAGGGTCCAAAGTGTCAACAATGGATAAATAGGCTCTATAATAACCCTACATGGTGTTTATAATCTTAAACGGATAAATCATGGATCATACGAGGAAGAAAATGAAAGAAAGTGAGGAATTACAAACTACAGGGGCTAAATGTGTCAACATGTTGAAAGTATACCTCTGAGTGACCTTTTGGCAAACCCGAAGCTTTGTAATGGTAAAATATACTCATTAGAAGATGTGATAAAAAAATTTTAAAATTTCGTTATCGTATGAGAAAGTTATGATCAAAACCGTGCACGAAGGGTTAAATGCGTTAACGTTGAAATTCGTGACTTTTCGGGTGAGCACAAAGTGAACCAAGGACCTAACCAAGTTTGTGGATGTCCTAAGGCCCTTAAAAATCAGGTTTGAGGGTCAAGAGTGCAAGAAAAATAAGCAAAACCATGTAACAAAGGCTAAGGACTGAAATGTAATTCATGAAAACTTGTTGGGCTGGTTACCAGCTTGTACGCGGCCCGCGTAAGGCCTCTCGCGGCCAGCCTACAAGTCACCAGCGACAAACAAGCGAACATATGTCAGTTACAAGTCTGATTTCGATGCTTAACAGCTGTTGTTCGATACCTGGGGCTCTCCAATGGATTTATATGCATAGGGGGGCACTTGGACACATCTTACAACATCCCTAGACCCTTGTGGCAGCATCAAATGAGATCAAAAGTGTTATAAAAGGGACTTGAACTTGCAACATTCATCACTTGCATTTTTCAAAACTCACAAGACCCACTTCTGGAGCTTCTCTGATCAACCTCAGGCTTTCTAGTGATCTCTAAGCATAATTAGGACTCTTGTAAGTATTCATAACCCCTTCTAATTCGTTGTAGCTTAGTTAATTAATCAAAAGTCAAACCGTCGTAAATTAAGTTTGACTTCGTGATTAAATGAAATTGGCTCAGTCTTTTCTCGAATTGAAAGTACCTACAAGTAGGTATTTATGTGGGTAACAAACCCTTAAAAGGGTATTTTCAGATTCCCACTCTAACTATGTTGATTGTCGAGTCAAAGCTTGCTTTAAAAAGTCAACAGAATGATTATTTGCAAGTTTAAGCATAATTAACAATGTAGGGTACATGCAACCTGTTTGATCATTAAAATAACATGGTAATTAATGTAAGAACATGTCTCAACATGTTCAACTCGACAATTTTCAGTTTAAACCCGGATCGGACCCGAAAGTCGCATAATTTGACTTTTGCTTTGACTTTCAGTTCTGATCCGTTTATGCATGTTTGAGATCTGTCTTAGAGCTTATTTTGGACCAGGTTTCATATAAGTATAACTCTCTGAGATTGTACAACTTGGTTCAATACTTATCCGATTCATATGCATGTTTCCGATTTATGCTTAAATGTTGACTATTATGCCCTTTTGACTATAAAACGTGATTTTTGAAAAAGTGAAAGAGTAGAAACATTAGTTACTGATTTATAAACTTGCACCAAAAACTTGACATCAGTTTGTGGTCTAGATTAGAAGTTATGCTCGTTAGCGTAATTTAAAAGCTTTATGTTACTTAAACGGCGTAATTAGCGTATAACCTATTTAAACCCACTTTTTAATATCAAAATTTTTACCCACTGATATAATATAATATTTTAGGATTTTTGAAGATTTTTATTTAATTTTTGGCTGAGCATAACATAGGTCTCTAAGTTTAATTCGGTTAATACCGATTTTGCCCTTTTAAGCCATAAAATGAGTTTTACAAATCCTTTTGACCCCAAACCTTTATCTACTGATTTTATTTGATAAATAAAATATTTTGAGCATTCTGGAATTATAAAAATATCAGCTTTCTTTTACAAACCCGGAAACGGCTCCAAATCGCCTTTTTAAGCGTTTTTAACGCATAGTATGTACTATAACCATATTAAACATATAAGGTTGATACCTACTGATGTTTTTAGTATATTTTGAGATAATAACAGTAAGTAAAAGTTTTTGAACTCAGGTTTCCAGTTTTGACCTTTTTAGCCCTTGTGAAATTACCAAAATACCCCTAAGGAACATAGTTTGGTTTTAAATGATAAATTTCACATATAGGTCATACCCTACTGTTATAACATGTAAAATTAAGTATTTTTACTGATTACATCAGACCCGAAACTCAGATTTATATTTAAACTCTTTTATAACCTTTTAAATGACCAAAATACCCCTACGGGGCGTAATTTATGATTAAATCCGTTTTGGGCATAATAAAAGATACCTGACTGATATCACAACATATTTAATGCATGTTAACTTAGGAAACTTGTATATGACTTTTATGGTTACTCGTTACGCACTTTTCGCTTTCGGATCGGCTTATGTAACTAGTTTACATATATTAGCCGAAACGGGTCAAACCATATCGTTTTCATCTCAAAATCCAGAATGTATTTAGATTACCCATTTTATACAAGTATTCAAACTTGTCGAGTCTAAAACACATTCTATACCGGTCTTCACCTTATCATGCGTTTGAACCGTATCTTTCTGTAAGACTAACCGGTCTAAGCTTAGGCTTAATTAAAGACCCGTTAGCATTCTAATTGGTTATTTATACCATCATTCCAGACTAGAGCCTTCCGGTAAATGGTACCTATGCTTACTTAAGTGAATACGGCTGATTTATTAAATTCTTACTATTTAAGACAGGAGCTAGCTCAGGTAAATACTCTTAACTTATTTTCCCTATACGGGCTTGGGATACGGTATAATAATACCGCTTGGTCGGGTATTGAATATTTAATCTTATTGTGGTTAAATTATTGAGGTAACCCGGTTTAATCTGTATTGTTTGAAATAAAGACCTTTAGGGGTTAATGACCATGTCCCGGATATCCTTGACATCATTGTGTTATAAAATGGCCACGCCTTATACACGGGGTGTAGGCATACACCTGACAGTTGTTTAAGGAAAAACGGTATCTCACTCTCTTGTGGGCCTATACTTGTGGCGTGTCTGTTAATCTGACTCGGTTTCTACATCGGGCCCTGAACGTATAACGAACATGTAAATCTGTATACAAGATTATAACTATAATTGTCCCAAGTTATAAAGAGTTTGTGCCTTGTGCATTCAAATCAATTTTTATTAAACCTTTTCAAAATGAGTCGGTTGAGTGTATTTACCAGTGAAAACTGACGTATTTTCCAAAAGGGTTAAGTGACAGGTACTGGACATAATTGGCTGGAAGCTCAGGGCGTTAATAAGGAATCTTGCAAGTTCTAGGCGTCTAAAGTATGTTGAATAATGTTTATGTTTTAAGATCCGCCTGTGGATCCTTTACTTTTCGTTGTAATACTGGATATTACTTTATATTCGGATTGTAATATAATTATATTTTGCTTCCGCTGTGCATTCATATATATTGTGTTGTTTGACTATGATGGTATCAACTACGTCACGATACTCCTCTACCGGGCCCACCGGTGAAACGTGGAAATATCGGGGTGTGACAGGTTGGTATCAGAGCCAACGCTGAGTGAATTAAACACTAGTCTTTTGTGTTTAATCTCAGTTACACAGTTGCACATTCTTGAGTCTAGACAAGAACATAGGACTAATCCTAATTCGTTTTATTTGTTTCTTTTGTTATTTTCTGATTAGCCCTTGCATGGGCAAGTCATTTCAGTTAGTAGTCCCGTTTTGGGTAACCATGTATTTGTTTAAATTATAATAGGAACGGTTAGATTTAAAATAACATTCCTTTTATTAGATCTACCATTATAATAAAATGGCAAAATTTAAAAAGGACAATACCTAGCCATATGTCACATTAAGACGGGGCTAAGATGGTAGTTCCTCAATTAAATTCAGATCCTTGTTAACATTTCAATTTAGGATTGTTCTGCGTATTTATTGAAAGAATCTTAAAGGTAAAACCTAGCCTAATTGTCGTTGCAGACATGGCCAAGATGGTAAAACCTATTCGAAAGATTCAAACCCTTATTAACATCTGACATGTTATCAATAATGACAAAGATGTGATTCCATAAAATCACATAAGTCATTTTTAAATTGGGATGTTCTAAATTCCCTTATTTATATAACCATCCCTTATGGATGAAGTGCCCACGGGCTATAATTAACGTCCTCTGGACTAAAGACAGTGGTAGCCTACAACTCCCTGTCAAGAAAAGGTAATGAACTTTGATTCAAACCTTAATGCCTTGATTCCATAAATTCTGGGCTTATAAATTAAACTTGTCTACGTGACTAGGCCTTTTGTGCTATTATTAACTTATAATTTAGGATTATGATAAAGATCCTGAACAATTATATATATAGCAAATTAACTAATATGTGTATTAAAAACATGGTTAATAAATCGTTTAAAACGATAAAACTGTATAAGCTTCCGTATAAACCTTGTCCGTGTTTGATTTTTATGTAGCAATTAAAGTTACATGGCTAGGTCAGAAGAAGTAAATAGTCATCCCCTGGAAAACCACGATGATGAAAGGGTTAATATAACCAGAGGAGAGCTTCGTACACTGATTGATACAGCTGTATCTAAAGCGGTAGAGGAGCAATTTAGGGAGTATAGTGAGACTTATAGTAAAACCTCATCTGTACCCCACTCCAAGTCTGTCCCCAAGACTCATTCTGAGGCTCATAGCAAGCCACCCTCAAAGAAAGACGAGCCAAAGAAAGATGATGATCGACGTTCATCTAATGAACGCAGTGTTCCATCCAAGAGGATAATGTTCGATAACGAACCGCGTACTAAGTCCTGTACCTATAAATATTTTGTTTCCTGCATACCCCGGGATTTCACTGGGGAGAAAGGAGCAATCGATTGTATGACCTGGTTGGATGAAATGGACACAGTTGTCGATATCAGCGGTTGTGCTGAGAGGGATGTAGTGAAGTATGTATCCCAATCGTTCAAGGGAGAGGCACTAGCATGGTGGAAGGCTCTCATTCAAGCTGCTGGGAAGATCCCACTTTACAGCATGTCATGGGAACAGTTTGTTGCTCTCATTAGGGAGAACTATAGCCCTCAACACGAGGTCGAAAGAATCGAATCAGATTTCTTATCATTGGTGATGAAAAACACAGATTGTCAAGCTTACCTCACCAGTTTCAATACCCTGTCCAGACTGGTTCCTTACCTAGTAACACCAGAACCCAAGAGAATTGCTCGCTTCATTGGGGGTTTAGCCCCAGAAATCAAAGCCAGTGTTAAGGCTTCAAGACCTACTACATTCAGGTCAGCGGCAGATCTGTCGCTATCTCTTACACTCGATGTAGTCAGAAACAAGGCTGCCAAAGCCTCTGAAGATGGAAAGCGTAAAAGGGAGGATAAGGATTCTCATCGCTCCGAT
The DNA here is from genome assembly GCA_030545235.1 of Helianthus tuberosus. Lineage (NCBI taxonomy): Eukaryota > Viridiplantae > Streptophyta > Magnoliopsida > Asterales > Asteraceae > Helianthus > Helianthus tuberosus. Next base: position 21,200 of record JARYGA010046178.1, read on the forward strand.
AGGAAGAGGAACTCTGAGGATAAGAAGAGTTCCGGGTTTAAAAGAGACAGCCAGCGGTCGGGTGAGAAGACCAGGTGCGAAACCTGTAGGAAATACCACCTCGGGAAATGCAGATTTGAATCTCAGCCTCTACCATGTGGAATTTGCAAGTCTAGGGAACATAAAACCCTGGATTGCAAGAAGTTGAAAGATGCAACCTGTTACGGTTGCAACGAGAAGGGGCATATCAAGACCAACTGCCCTAGGAATCAGAAGAAGCCCGAAGAAGCCAAGAAAACGAACGCTTGATGAACACCCAGGAGATGATGCAGAATGACAACCTTATAGCAGGTACCTTTCCTTGTCAAGCAGTTTATACAGAAATTTATTTGTTACTGGCACATATAAGTCTATAAAGAACAATAAATGTTGTGAACTGTTGTCTTCGCTGATTAGGACTCCGGTCATTTAACGCAAGATAGAAATTGGCCGATGACACTATAGAAAATGCTCTAACAAATCTTAGATTGATATTTTATATCTATTAAGAATCACTCTTTTCTGATATCCTTATGGCAAGCTTTCAAGCTATCCAAATTCATCACTATAATAAAGACAGATGTGACATTTTGACCCCCTGTCAAAAAGGTGATGGATTAGGACCAAACTTTAAATGCCATTAAAGGTCTTTTGTGACCTAGGCTAAGTAAAATTCATATATATTATATAGCGTTCATTAAGAATGTAAATTCTATATTGGCCTGTATGGTTTAATGAAACCATGGTTAGTATATAAGATCATGAGGATGATGAATAGCAGTTGTCGAATCACAACCAAGAGATTGATTCATTTAGTAATAGGAACCAAATCTTGAGTATGACAAACTCGGATAAGACATCAGTCAATCACGCCATTGATGAGGCGGCGCATGCTAATGATACTACAATTGTAAACCTAAAAAAGTCCAAGGATGTTCTTCAAACTATGATAAGACGTAGCTGTGGAAAAGCTGTAAAGTAGATCATGAAAAAAAGTTCAAAGAGCCGAATGCTACTTGCTCCAAATCCTTCGTAAACTATAAGTATAGCAAACTTTTAAAATCTTTCTTAAGAACCATAGTTATTAAGTGAAGGCAGGAATCATAAGAACTATTTCTTCTGTTCTTGTCAAGAACCTTCAGTCGTAGAATCTTAGAAGTATACTCTTCCTAGGTATAATGCGTCAACACTTAGAATTGATATCTCTTTGATCTCGAATGATTGTGGATACCAGACGATATGATAAAAGCGTCATATGAGGATTGATGTATCTTAATATGTTCCATAGATTGCTTCCATTCCTGATCAGTATGGAGGTTTAATGCATGGGACCACAAGGATATCTCGATGGTCATATGGTACTAAAGTCAACTATTGGTATTCAAAGAAGATATCCAAAATGGAATGATCCAAGAAAATGTTCCCGATTAAGGAATTCATGGACTCGTAACATAAATGTGTCACTTATCTAATACAGAATATGATTGATGAACTAAAGCCCGAGATTTGGAAATCTCTGTAACCTCCTTGTACCTTAATTATCTTCTCCTAAGATTACCCTGTTTACCCTGAGAGGCTAGTAGAGTAAAGATTAACATCCCACTTTGGGTTGGAGTGTTGTAGAACTCCATGATTGATTATGGAATAATCGAAACACTGATTAGGTAAACTTTAAGATAAGAAATTCATATAGTCTAACTCGATATTCCGAGAGTTAAATAAGAAAGACGGTTCATTCTGCTTATGCATTGATTACCGCAACCCTAATTAGGCAACAATTAAGAATTTTCCATCAGCTGCCCAGGATCGTCGATTTGTTCGACTGACTGTGAGGATTAACTATCCCTTAAGATTAGTTTTAAGTAATGGTTGGAATAACCATTTCACCTTGAGATAAGCTTTTCTATAATAGTTGATGTATAAGTATCAAGGCTGCCCCTTTGGAGACCTTGCTTAGATGGAATGTTGAATATCTATTGTTAAATGGAAGATTGGTACGTCCAATCATCAGGATCTGAAAGTTGCCTTGGAAACAACGAATAGGATCATACAAATCCATGTTCATCTGTGAGTTGCCAGTTTTGACAGAAAATCAAAGATTTATGAGAATAGCAACCCTCCTAAGTCCTTGTTAAAGAATAAGGTTCAACAAAAGATATCACCCTGGAAGGGTGTGCCAATTTGTTAATTTTCAGACTAGTTAAGCTCTGAATATATAAAATCATTCGAAGGAATAGAATGTATCAAGATCAGATAGCTTAAAGCGAAAACCTATTTAAGAAGATGGACGGAGCTCACAATACATTTCACACTAATGATTTAAGGATGTGTTTCGCCAATAAGTCAAGAAGCATTACCACATATTGATATGCAGATTTATGATATATGAGCAACCTATGTCGATTAAGGATCGACAAGTGAAGAAGCCCCAAAAGGATACATGTACCCATTACAAAGGTCAACTTGGAAGCTTGGAAAAGCTCCAGATATGCTATTGAGGTTAAGTCCATTATGCGACAAAAAGTACTTCCATACTTTTAGCAAATCTCGAGGTCGAGATTTATTTTAAGGGGGTGAGGATGTAACACCTCGAAAATTTACGTCCAATAATGTATTGACACGTGTCAAAGGCTTTGAATATGTGAAAAAGTGCTTTAGAGGGACTAAAGTTGACAAACAGTGAAACTATGTGAATATAAGGGTCCAAAGTGTCAACAATGGATAAATAGGCTCTACAATAACCCTACATGGTGTTTATAATCTTAAACGGATAAATCATGGATCATACGAGGAAGAAAATGAAAGAAAGTGAGGAATTACAAACTACAGGGGCTAAATGTGTCAACATGTTGAAAGT
>JARYGA010046179.1:0-25059 GCA_030545235.1 Helianthus tuberosus
ATTAGCATGGTGTATACGGGCCGTATAAGGTTATACGACCCGTATACACCATGTTAAAACAAGATTTTACCATGTGTTAATATTAACACCCTAAATAATATAGATATAGATATATATTTGAAAATCCTTATTGCTATATATATAATTAAGAGGAAAAAAAAATCCTAAAATGAAAGTTGTACTCAGTTTGCAATCAAATTTGAAAATTCAAGTCCATATACTTTTTTATTACCTAGACGTTGAAATGGTAAACGTAAATCCTAGAATTAAAGTCCTAGTCATTATTTTTTAAAGGGGAATCAATATAAAGTATTATGACGATAGCATGAATGATTTAATATCTAGAGTGAGGATTTAAATGAGTGTTTTTTTAAGAACACATGCAATGGTCAATGCGTTGCAATCAAATTTGAAAATTCAAGTCCATATATTTTTTTATTACCTAGACGTTGAAATGGTAAACGTAAATCCTAGAATTAAAGTCCTAGTCATTATTTTTTAAAGGGGAATCAATATAAAAGTATTATGATGATAGCATGAATGATTTAATATCTAGAGTGAGGATTTAAATGAGAATGTTTTTTTAAGAACACATGGAATGCTCAATGCCTTTTAAAGGGTATTTTTACCACATCACCATCATAATGCTCCATTTAATGGTTAATGCTTCTTAATTCCCTTTCATTTATTAGTTTCCTTGTTTTTCATACTCATTAAGCATTATTGAAGAAATGCTTCTTCCTCTTCATACCCCTATAATGCCCATGAGGGACGATGTAAGGGCATTATCAAAATCTTTCATGCCCCTATAAACCCCCATTACGTATGGCGTAAGAATAGAAAAAAAATAAGTTTTATTTTAATAAAAATGCTTCAATTAATATGTGTAATTGATGTCATTGTAAGGGCATATAGGTAAATTTATAATTTTTAATTAATTTATTGCATTTCTCTAAATTAGATAAGTAATTAATTTGAAAGCATTTTTAAAATACAATCTTTCAAGACAACCTAATTTACCTATATGTCCTTACAATGATGGACAACTTCTGATATGTGTAGAATAAAGTGTAAGATAAATTTCGATATATACAGGATAAAATGTAGGATATATTTCATTAGATGTAAAATATGTGTACTATAAATTTTGATATCTATTGTATAAATTTTGAAATGTATAGAATAAAGTGTATTTGTCCAATTAATGAGAGAGAAAATAATTAATTGGATGTCGTTTTACCATTATGTTCTTTCACATTTTTCTTCCCACATTAAGTTTTTTTTTCTCAGATCACCCGTCATATATATATATAGGGTAAGGTTCATTTGAGAACCACCCTTATTGCGAGAACAGTGAGAACCAATGTGAACACAAAATAAAATCTAAAGAAAATCAAAAAAGCACTCAAATTTTAAAAAAAAAAAAATTTTTAATAAAAAATCGCTATATTAAGTTACCAAACCAAAAAAAAAACTTTTTTTTCGAGTAACAGTTATCAATGCACATGTGCATATGTATTATTACTTCAACAAATTCCGTAACACGTTATCAGTAATAGACAATTGCACTTTGATTTACAATACCACCTATAATATACTACTTTTTACATTACCAATATTCAAAATGCACATGTGCATCATTAGGTATAACCATGATATAACATGTTTTGGTACAAAAAGTTTGTGATTTTGAATGGAGAAGTAGGCCCATATACATGTTTTTTTGGTTAGTTATATCTAGTGGTTAATGGTTTGGCTATAGTTGTTACTTTATGATGTAATATGATGGTTGGATGGTATAAGTGGTGTTGATATACATGTAATAAAGTCAAAATATTGGTAATGATATTGTATTATGGATGGTAGGAGGTAATGATATTGTATTATGGATGGTAGGAGGTAATGGTAGTGTATTATGGATGGTATGATATATGAAAGGAAAGTGTATTCAAAGTAGTATACCAAAACACCTTATTTCATGTTGATACATATAGATGCACATGTGTATTTCTAATATTGGTAATGTAGAAAGTAGTGTATTACATATGGTAGTGTAAATGAAAGTGCAATTGTCTAATATTTGTAATGAGTTACGAAATTTGTCAAAGAAAAGATATATATGCACATGTGCATGTTTGTGTATTATGGATGGTATGATATATGAAAGGGAAAGTGTATTCAAAGTAGTGTACCAAAACACCTTATTTCATGTTGATACATATAGATGCACATGTGCATTTATAATATTGTTAATGTAAAAAGTAGTGTATTACACATGGTAGTGTAAATGAAAGTGCAATTGACTAATATTTGTAATGAATTACGGAATTTGACAAAGAAATGATACATATGCACATGTGCATGGATAACTGTTACTTTTTTTTTTATTTTTTTATTAACAAAATATAGCGATTTTTCAAAAAAAAAAAATAGTAAAAAAAAAAAAAAATTTTTGGGTGTTTTTTTAGATTTTTTAGGAATTACTGTTTGTGTTCACACTGGTTCTCGCGGTTCTCGCAATAAATGGTGGTTCCTAATGAATCCTTCTCCTATATATATATATATATAGAGAGAGAGAGAGAGGTTAACATACAAAACCTCTAATCCTACTTCACGTACGCGATAATATAGACCGTCAGATCAGCGATTAAAAGCGTGATTAATTAGATGATTAGAAGCGGGTCTAAAGCGTAATTACTGTAACAAAAGGTTAAAATTGTAAATTTACTATTCCTATATACCTGGCTAAATCTCTCTCCCAAATCAACTACCAAAATTAAACCCCAAAATTGAGAGAGAGGTTGAAGGTGATTACGGGAGAACGACGAGCAACGATTTGAAGTGAACGACAAACGAGCATCGATTTGAAGCGAAGATGACGAATACGGCATTCAGAGGTATCGATTCAATCATCTTCTTATCCGTATATTTCCTTCTATAATCACAAGGTTTTAGTTGAAAAATTGTTTTACTGATCCGTGGTTTCATTGTATGATGAACAAAAATTGAAGCTAAACGAGAAAGAAGGAGCAAGAAACGAAACGATCCGGTGCCTACGGTGCACACTAGTGGCATAAATCCAGGTATCTTCTAAAGAATTCCAGTTTGGTTAACTTGCGTTATTTGATATGAACTAGCGTAATTTGATGTTGATTCATTGATATGAACTAGCGGTATTAGCATGATTGATATTAGACGATTGTTGAATCTGTACTAGCGGTATTAGATTGTTCATCTCCATCCACTGTATTATTAGGTTAAATTGTGAAAATAGGGGATTTTGAGCAAACTTTCCATTTCAATTTTGATATTTGGTCTTCTGATCTAAGTTGCCCTTTGTTTTCATCCGTTTTAAAAGCAAAATTTTTGATATAGCAAGCATGAAAATAATACCGCATCGAAGGAACATAATTACGCATATGGCTTCTTTTTGTGCACTAAACATTAAAGGCAAAAATAATGACGCCTATTGTATACTATTTTTGGAGCAAAAACATTGAAAAATAATAACGCACAATTGTATACTATATGAATGTAGGGGTTGGTGATGATTATGATGATTTTGAGCCCCCCATTCAAATTCAGGCGATGAAAACAAACCAACCTCGCAAGTTAAATGTCAAGAAAAAGCAAAAAAAATTAAATCTGCAAGATGAGGATGATGATTTTGAAGTACCTATTAAAGACTTGATAGAAAAAGGGGCAGATAACACAAAAAAGAGGCCAAACACTTCAACTGACCAAGATGATGATGACTTTGAGCCAGTAAAAAAGAAACCATCTAAACAAGACAAGCATATGGATCCTAGAAAGGGGAAACAGACGATTACCGAAATGGAGCCAATTAGGAATGAACCAAGACCGTATTACGAATATCATCATGATGTAATAAGCCTATGGTGTAGTCCTTCAGGTTTCTTAGATACAGTAAAACAATTTACAGAAGCACAGGTAGCGGATGTGAAAAGCATTGGATTTGGTGATGTGCTTGATATAAAGCTTAATCATATAAGCACACGTCTAGGTTATTGGCTTGTATGAAACTATGAGGAGAATTACAGCACACTAAGCATAGGAAATCATAAGATAGAAATCACCCGAGATTCAGTACACGATGTGTTTGGTATTCCAAAAGGGGATGTTATAGTACGGGAAAAAAATAAGCCTCGGAAAGGAGCGATAGTCGAAAAAAATACAGCTACTCAAGGGGCCGAAACAACTATTGATGAGTTCAAAAACCAATGGCCGGACACCAACAAAATTACTCATACATTAGTTGCAAAAACAATGAAAAAACAAACAAATGGCGGCAGATTATTCAAGTTAAATTTTCTAGCCTACTGGAACACTTTGTTTGTAGAGATAACAAAGTCAACAACGGTTAAACAAATTTTTCTACTTGCCATTGACAAAGACGAAGACATTCCAAAGCTAGATTGGTGCTCCTTTGTTTTGGAATCACTCAAACGAACAAGACAAGGTTGGAAAAAACTAGATTCACAATACAATGGACCGGTTGCATTTCTAACGGTATGTTATGTAAACAGCTTTTAACATTTATGCTAATATAATATTGGTAGTAGTAATTTGGTTTTTTACACACAACTATATGCAGCTTCTATACAACCATTATTTCAACTCCAGGCACAAAATTTTCGATGAAGTTGTCAGACTGCCTGTCATAAAGTAATAAAGTATATAACATCACTTATGATCGATGACGTGGAAGAATATTTATACAACAATGGGCCGCTGAATGTTGAAGATTGTGATGAAGTTGATAAAAATGAAGATAACCATGACAATCGGCAGGATCGACAACATGTGACTGCCTCGGACATCAATGACGATGATCAACTAAATGAAGAGCCTCCGACAACGCCAATCAGAACCGTAAATCAACAAACTTCGACGTTATTCACGGACCTGTTCTCTGAAAACATACCATTGCACGAGGCAGCTGCGGTACAAGAAAACCTCACCGCATTCGATACTTCAGATTAGCCTACGACTGATACGGATGACTTCTCAATACCACCGGTGGATACCACACAGGTCTACAGAAGAAGAAACCTGGCTGGTGAAGATTCGATCGACGAATGTTACATACCATCAACTACTGATTGGTTTGAGGGCTGGAATCCTAGTGAACACATCTCAGATTTGAACCTAGAAGAAATGGGCATAGGGACACAAACGCAAAAAGAGCTTGACTACTGCAACACTCCGCTTCAACTAACCGGGGTGATCTATGATAACGCTGCGCGGGAAGCCTCAAACGAAAATAAAAAGGTAAACTGGAATTCTGTTTATGATATTATGAATAACGCATGCTTTATAATACCTTTTTACGATGTTAGAAAAATAACGCATGTGCGTCTAGAAAAATCACGCTAGAAAAAAAAATAACTCTGGTTACAAAAATTAGTTCAAAGCAGTTTCAAATTAGGGGGCGTGTAAATTTGGGTTACAAAAATAACGCATGTGGATAAATCTGGGTATAATGGGCCAGTTTTTGGGCTGGTTTGGGTCGTGTAAATTTGTTCAGAAGAGTTTGTTAGATGACTTCTTTCATAACTTAAATTTACATGAGTCTTTGATAAAACCTTGTAACACTATTCATTTTTAAAGTTAGCATGGTCATTGAATTTGAGTAAAATATTAAATTTGAACGTTGACATGGAATTAGGAGTTTTTACCTCTTTATTTCCGAGACTTTTTCAAATGGCTTTCAAAAACTGGGCTTAGACAGATACTGTAACTGGGTCAATTTAGTCATCATGTCATAAAAAGTGCAATGGGCTTCTAATGCTATCGACTACCCACTAGATTAATAACGCCTGTTGGGTCAGTTTATTATGAGAAACGTTGACCTGTTGGGCCAATTTAATAGGAGAAACATTGGCCTGTTCAAGCCCATAATTATGATTAACAAAAAAAAATGAACAAGAACAAAAATAAAAATTACGCTAGTTTGCTACATAATGACGCACGATATTGCTAAAAATTAAAATTACGCTTCTTAGTGAGATAATCACGCATATATTGATAAAAACTCAAATTATGCAGCTGTTGTTAAAAACAATGGACATGAATATAAATAAATACATTTCTCTGGTTACGGAAATGAATAAACTCGTTACGGATGTAAAGGAAAAGTGTTTCTGGGATCAAGAAATAATGAGGATGTGTAAAAGATGGGAAGATGCGGTTAAAAATACCATGCCGACGAGAACTGATCAAGTAAGCTCTGAAGGTGATGAGGCGTTTCAAAACAAAGTTGGAGAGGGTGGCGATAAAATTCAAGAGTTAGGGGCTGGAGATGCAACTGTTGAAGATGAAAACACAGGAATAACAAAAGGTAGATAAGAATTTGTGTTATTTCTTATGATTTACAGGAATTACTGTTTAATAATAACGAAAACGTCTATGATTTTATAGGATGTCATGCTGTTGATGATATGACATATGACGATGGGGGTATTTCAGACTCATGCCCTGGCTGCATTACAAACCATCGAACCAGGTGTATACAAGCAGACGACAGAAGGTAACAAATACGATCATTGCTAAATTATTATCCGTATTCTAACTTGTGTTTACAAACTATTAACCTGCTCAAACATACAAAACGGTGCCACAAGCAGATGTGGTATACCAAATGGGCCAAGCTGTAAATTTAGCAGAGTGTAGTCAGCAAAAAACACAAAGTCAGAATACAATAACCGAGTCAATGATGAATGAGCTTGAAAAGATAAACCCTGACGTCTTTGGTAAAGAAAAATGTCCGACCACATCCGCTGAAGAAACTGACGAAGTGACGGATGCAGAAATGCAGTCGGTTGAGACGCTTTTAAAATTGGCTCCCATCCTACAAACATCAGATGACAGTAAGCAAAACACTCCCGTGTCGGCTAACACAAAGAAAACGGATGACGAGAGACGTAGACAACTAACGGATGACGAGAGACATACACAACTAGTTAGAACACGTCTCAAAATAATGAGGGAAAGGAACGAAAAACGAATGGCAGAATTAGGTGACGCATACAGATCACCGTACTGCAACAGGATAACCAACTTATTCGAGCCACTTCTAGATCGTGACCAAACGATCATCTGTTATCTCTTATCTCCGGTCGAAGATATTGGGTAAGAAGTTTTGCCTCTTATAGACAGCCTAAAATTTTCATCTCTTTTTAAACTGTCCCATTTGGTTTTAAACAATAGGACATTGATATACAAGTCTGAAAGTGGGGTCGAAACACTAAAAATCATTTTTGAAAGCTTTCACCCATCACAATACATAGCTTTGAGTGGAGTGGACGCATTTGTAGATGTGTTGAACTTTGAAGAGAAAAAACGGGACAAAAATTCATCACCCTACAGGCTGTTCTTGCCAAGTACAATATTTGTAAGTTTTTCAACAATTAATCACGCATGAAACAATGATAGTATTAATCACGCATGATTGAACCTTTGTATGTTACCCACACATATTGAAATGTAATCACGCATGTTAAGGTTGTTAACCGATCATACTGAATGATAATCACGCATGTTTAAATTTAAATGAATACATGTTGAGATGTAGTCACCCCTGCTATATGATAATCACGCATGTTGAAACTTAAATGAATACATGTTTAATATTAGAAGCATTCTATATGATAATCACGCTTGTTTAATATTAATGGACCAATGGAAAAACTAACCATAATTTTTGCAGCAAGACGAAATGTTTGGTCCAAAAATCACAGACAATGATCGATTGAAAGTATTCGCACCAATAGTAGACGATATACTGTGTAAGTATCAGGTGAAGAAAGTTGACACATTGGATCTAATCTTCATTCCAGTACTACTATCTGATCATTTTTGGTGCCTTTGCTTCCACCTGAAAAATGGCGAAATCGAGTTAATTGATAACTCTAAGTTTGACTTGAATAATAACAAACGCTACCGTGGGCGCCCCGAAAAGCTGGTAATTTTATTTAGCTTTATATTACTACAATGAATAGGTACTAATATGATTTTTTCGTGATTATAGCGAAGAGTTCTAGTACTCTACCTAAAAGGCAAGATTCGACAAAAATAGTGGATAACAAACTTGGAAACAGCAAGGATCATTCGAAAGGAAATGGATTGGAGAACTCTTCAAAACGGTTGTGATTGTGCGGTCTTCACTATGCGACATATGGAGACATACAAGGGAAAATCTCCATGGAATCCGGGTTTTGAGACCGAAGATAAAAAGAAGCTTCAAGATTCACAACTTCGCTTCTTGCGGTACCGATATCTTAGTAAGATTGTATTGTCCGACTACAATCTTATAAGAAAAGAAGTATTCGACAAAGCTAAAGAATTTATGAAGAAACCGAGCACGGTAGATATGTTGCAAGATCTAGATAAGAAAATTAAGAACCGTTTGGATCAGTTCTTCGACCTTAAAAAGGTGAAACAAAATGCTTGAGTCGTAAAAACTATTTTGTTGATGTTCTTTGTTGCAAACCTCTTAGACATCTTGGTTTTTTAATTAGATTTTTAATTCTTAAACTTTCTGATTAATCATAAACTAATAGGACAAATTTCTTATTCAACACACAATTTACATCCAAAATAAAAACACTTAGATAAACATAAAAAAACGCATGATTTCACTACAGATGATTGATGATACATAATAACCATCAGAAATAGGACTCCAAAAACTTGATCTTCGTGTCCATAGAGCATCCTAATACGGCTATTGCATCCGCAAGCTGCTTCAACTGTTTCTCATCCCGCTTGCCAAGATCAACCATAAACATCATAGCCACCTCTTTGACACTTGAATCTGTCATACCAGACAACAAATTGAAAATCTCGTCTCGCCTTTTCATGTTCTCTCTGACCCTAGAAATGTTAGTTTCCAACAAGTCTTTGCAAGACTTGTCCTTGGCTATTTGTTCCTCTATCCTCTTTTTAAGATAAACACGCATACCGGATGCTGAAGAAGAACCACACGATGAATTAGAATAATCTGCCATCTTTTGATCTTAATATTTGAATGGTCTTCAATGATACATAAAAGGAAATAGCAAACAAGAGGACAACTAAAATTATTAACCATGACAACTGTGTGGTTCACGGGGATCATCCTAGCTGTTTTTTGGAGTTTTCTTGGTCCAATTATGTATGGATAAAAAATCACGCATGGATTAGAAAATGGGGAATCTATTAAAAAATAACGCATTGACAAACTTATTACGCATGGAAATAAGGCTTTATTAAAAATAACGCATGTGTAAAGTTATCCCTGAAATAATCACGCAGGTGTGAAAATAATCACACATGTTTTTGAAATAATCACGCATGTGTTGTATCACTGTGTATTATGTAATCTACTGAGATTTGTTAATAAAATATTAAACAACATTCAGGATACAAGTTGATAAAAAATAATTATTACTAATAATAATGAAACCTACACATAGATGTTAAAATCGATATGACTAGTCATTATGATTTTGTAAGATATCTAATTTTAATTACCATAACTCTCTCAACTACCATATTAATTCATAATCTATATCCATATATCATCCACTCATACATTTATGCAAACAAAAAATAACACCTCTCTTCCAAAGAAAACAATGTCTTCTGATCTCTCAAGTGAAGCAATTAAGGAGCTCCTGTCAACCCGCAGATTGACAGAGCTTGCTTCAAATGTTAACTCTTCTAACTGTATTCTGGATGTGCAGGGGATGCTCTTAGAACAGCAAAAGAAGACCCAGAAAGTCTGGGGGAAGCTCCTGGAGTAACCAAAGTCTTCATTGAGGGACAATGGCATAGAGATGATGAAGGATCAAACATCTGCAGATAACTTGGTTTACACATATCTGAAAGATGCAGTTGAGACGATCAAGGAGAAGATGGAGACGTCTGAGAAGGAGCTTGGGAAGATATTGACACCGAACTAAGTGGTATGGCTGATTAATCCACTTCTTTTGTAGATTTTTGGGATGCCCTAATGATTGTTGGTATTTTGAACTACTGTGGTTTTTTGTTTATTAAACTCTAATGTGTGTATATATGGGGGAATCATCCAGGGCTTACCTTTATCACGCATCTATAAAATATTATCACGTATATGTCTTTTTTTATGACGCTACATATGATGATGAAAATCTGTGTTTGAGTATGTTTTGGGTGCAAATCGCGAACAAGGGTGAACACAGCTTATGCTAAAAATGTTAGAGATGGGGTTTAATGGTCATTTGAGATCTCCATTTCACATAGTCTTGTATAGTTATGCTTATAAGAAAAGGGGTAAAAAAAATCAACTGAGATATTTAATCACGCATAACATGGTAAAAATGTTGTGAAATGATTCAGATTACATTTATTGTGTCTTACTAAAAATAATGAAATATGGAATGTTTTAACGAATGCAATTATGGTTGACCCATTACTCATCTTCCCATTCAGAATCACTATCGTCTGTTTCGTCAACCTCCTCATACTCCTCTTCGTCACCAGTTTCTACCTCCTCGTCCTCTTCGTCAACTAAACCAGGATCATTCTGTAACTGAGTTGCTCTTCTTTTCCTCCCCTTCTTATTGGCATTCTTATCGGCATTCTTATCGGCAACACTAGCTTTTCCCTTTAAAACCTCGCAAGTACGAATATCATGACCTTTGATATTGCAAACACTACATGTCCGACTTCTCTTGCCTTTTAGACTAATAATTTTCTCTTTTTTTGATTTAATCCGCTTATGTGAACCGCGTCCTTTGTTTCTAATACCTGTTGGCACACGGACTGTAGGAGGAGCATCAGTGTTCGGTTTCTCATAACCTATTAACCTTGAATATCTATCAAACTTAGGGTCGATGGGCTTGGTTATGCGAAGATCATCAACCATTTCTTTCATCTCCCTCATCCGATCCCTGACTATAAGTAGATGATCAAAATCTTTCATCAAGTTACCAACAAGATACTCTCCGGTCTGCATAATCTCATACGCAACCTCTTTGGCCTTTTTATGCGCATCATTATCATCAACACTTAAATCAAATGTATTGTTCAGGTCATTCGGTACCACGTCTTTGGTCCATCTTCTCATAACGTACTTGTTAGGAATTTCTTTCACTTTGAACATTTTGAACACAAAATATATATGTTTGCACAACAATCCATATTGTTCAAACCTGCGACAACTGCATGATGCAATTACATCCTCCCCTTTCTTGAAACAAACCTAAACAAAAAACAATAGAAAATTAAAAGTCAAATAAAAAGGGCACGCTGTTATGTAATAACGCATGTTAGCTGATCTAGATAGTGTTACCTCTAGTAAACCGTCTCCATGGGCTTTCCAATCCTTCATACTTATCTTCAAAAATGGGTCCTCAATTTTAGTCTCCATAGGAAGGCACTCGGACAGTGTTCCTTGTAACTCTGCCTGTTGATCAGCAAAAATTGACCTGGTGTAAATTTTCATAGCATCATCCTCTAAAGTAGATTCAGAAAAGTTATCTGGGACTGTATGTCTAGATATATGGTCATTCTTCCGATGGTTGAATCTTTGCACGTCCATTGCGCCATCAAAATGGTTAAAGAACTCAACAAGGGTAAGTTGAGAATTGACCACTTGACAGAAAAAATGATTTTCACTCTCTGATCTGGAGGTGGTCCGCATAAGCCCAGACATAGGCTCATGACGATAGAAAGCTGGAATCCACGAAGATCTCATGCCAAACATATCGTCAATCCATTTATTCTCGGTTAGACCGAATTCAATCATTATCAGCTTCCATTCTCTCTCAAACGTGTTTCTGGCGCAATCGAATCGGTCCATACAATGTCACACATACGTCTCTTAAACTCTTCGTTGTTACACAACTCATGTCCCACCTATTAAAAACAAAGAATTGGAACTTATTGAGCCAAGGGGCAAGTAATAAATAAAAATGAATGTAGTAAATAATAATCACGCAGGTTGTCATACTCATCACGCATGATGAACTAATCACGCAGGTTGGAATAATAATCACGCAAGTGGTAGTTGTAGTTGAGCCTAACCTTATCAGCAAGTTTCTTCATTATATGCCACATACATAACCTGTGCCTACTCTTATCGAACACTGCTTCGATAGCTTGTTTCATCGCGGGATCCTGATCAGTGACGACCACCTTCGGCTGCTTACCAAATGAGTCAAGAAATGATTATAAAAGCCACTTGTATGATTCAATGCTTTCGGATGCTAGCAACCCGGCTCCAGGCGTCACATTCCAACAGTGGTTATCAATACCAGTAAAAGGTACAAAAACCATTTTATACCTTCAAAAATGTGGATTAAAAAATGAATAATAAAAACAAGGAGATTATACAAAAAAAAAAAAAATAACAGGAATAACATTGAATTGAGGACTAACTTGTTGGTTTTAAATGTAGCATCAAACGATATAACATCTCCAAACTCAGCATAGTTACGTTTGCACAAACCATCAGCCCAGAACAGGCTAGTTAATCGTCTGTTTTCATCGACTGAATGAACGAATGAATAATCAACCATAAACTGCTTTTTATCAGTCAACCTATTGATAACCATATCTGCATCATACTCTCCGATATAGCTATGTATCCTAGCTCTAAAATTATTGCAATCGTCTTTAGTTGCTCCAACATTTTCCAAACCTCCGTATCTTTGTCTCATTATATTGAAAGCTTTCACTAGCCCAAGATTCAATGTACCAAGCTCCCATATCATCTCTTCTTGTGTTTCGGAAAGATGTCTATAAGCTGGTAATAAATGCATATCTTTGGGATACACGAATGAATGATTATGCGACTGAACAAACTTATCAACCTTATACAACACCCCATCCGTCGAACAAAGCTTAATTTGAGCTTTACAGCCGGTTCGAATAGTCGGTCTGTTCCTACGTTTATATGGCTTAGACAACTTTGAATAAGCATCATCAAATTCCTGTGGTTTATGCCCCTCCTTTGAACACACAAAGTATTTACTCTTGATAATACCACCAACATGATGTTCACCTCCTTTTCGAGCAGAGAACCCTGCCTTCTTTGCATATGTCTGGTAAAAAACATATGCTTGCTCTATGGAAGAGAATTCCATTCCGATAACAGGAACACATGATGAAGCTACTTCCGGAATATACAATCTTTCATCTACACATTTTAAAGACAAAAAAAAAATATTATCATGACATCTAACCAAATACACACAAATCACGCAAGTTGCATAAAAAAAATAACGCAATAAACATAATGCCGCATGAAGGAAAAAAAGCATCCAGGAATGTCTACTTCATACTAATAACGCATGGTTACTTAAAATACAAAGGTTTCTTCAATACATGGCTTATAAACATGCGTGATTATGATACATTTCAATATTTAGGTTATAAATCATGCGGGATTATATACTTGCGTGATTATAATACATTTCAATACATAGGTCTTCTTCATAATAATAACGCATGCTTATAAAAAATGATGCGCGATCAACAACCACACATCATACAACAAATCACTTGGTCGAATTCTGTAAAATTGAAACCATTGAATTGACTACTTACTGGTCTGATCGTCTAACAGAACGTTGTTGTCTGATGTCGGATTCCTATATTGCTCTGCAACATCATGATCGACATTAACCTCAGCATCTTCAAATTCAATATCATCTATGTTTCGAGCATTACTACTCTGTGGATCCATTACAAACAATAAGAGATGGAAACCCTAATCGCCCACAAAATAACCGCTAATTTGATAATTTGAAAACGGAATTTATTTGAAACTGATACGGATTCGTAATTACCGGGATGCAGGAAATAACGAACTCGTGTAAATCCTTGATGTTAGTAAATGTCTGAATTACCCTGGTTCAAGAAAGAAAAATGTCTAATTTGCCCTTAATGAAAAATCTTAATCGCTGCTAATCACGCTTTGATCTGACGGTCAGGGACGTCGCGTACATGAAGTATGATTACCCCTTTTGTACATTATACTCTCTCTCTCTCTCTATATATATAGAAACGGGATCAGGAGAAAACGTCCAAAAGTGTGAGAATGGTGAGAACGCATCCTGGCCCAACACGTGTCACGCGACATAGAGAAGGGCAGAGGGCCTTTTTTGTCCTTTTATATTCTTTTTTAAACGCGTGTCACATCACCTTTCCATTTTTTGGCGTTTAACAAATACGCGGCGTTTTTATTGTTTTTAGATGAAGATCATAGTAAATATTTTGGCGTTTTAATTAAGTTTGACTTTGATTGTTGTGCCAAGTAGAATGCAGGCCTATAATGTAAAAAACATCAGTAATTTTCTTGATGTTTATTTTTTTTTTCTATCAAGTGTTGTGCCATGTAGGATGCATGCCTATAATGTGACAAGCAATTATGGTGTTTTGAAAAGTTAAATAAATTCAATTTTCCATGTAGTGGTTTTTAACATAATAAATGTTTGGCAATAATGTTACCGTCTCTTCATTTTACTGTTTTGCAATTATTGTTTCGTTCAATTTCATCTGTCAATTAGTGTTGCTTTTTCCAGTAATACTTTGTTTGGAGTTTTTGGCGTTTTATATATCAACAACGTACTTTGCTAGCATCCGTTCTCACAGTTTTCACACTATCAGGCGTTTTTTTTTGTGTTTGTAGTTTTTGGCGTTTTATACTCAATTTTGTTTATTAGTAGAGAATTAGATAATAAACAACAAAGAATTAGATAAAAAACAATAGAAAATGAAAAAAAAATTAAAAATTATAATCTAATTTCCCATCCAAATCTTCACTGTCATCAGCCTCTTCTACTTTAACCTTTTTAGCGTTTTGAACCTGTTTTGAATACCTTATGTAGATCCTTATTTTCCTACATAACGTCCGTCTTTAGAAGATGCTTATTTTTTGTGGCATCCTTTATTGTGGTTTGATATATACTTGTTTGGTGACATGTTGAAGATCAACGCCTGCTCGAATGAATTGTTCCCTTCATGCCATCCATATATCCATCAAGAACAAAGTGACATGATGACATATCAGTGTCATCAGTCTCTTTTTCATGAATATTTATCCATCTCATTCAGCAAAAGCTTATAGAGATACCCACCTTAGAGAAGAATCCATTCAGTGAAACTTCATTCAGAATAATACTCAATATAGAAGAAACGAGGTTCCGCATCTGTGGCTTTTTTAACGATTTTTTTTTTGGCGTTTAAAAGTGAATGGTTTCTAGGAAACATGACGTTGTTTTTGGTGTGTGATCAGTTGATTGTGCAAAGACGTCTCTCTTATAGGATGTTTTTGGCGCGTAGTTTAGGCGAGATTTTATTTATAATAAATGATATTAATGAAGTAGTCGTCTTTTCATTTACTGTGTGTATTTTTACTGTTTTTGTTCAGCTTTTTATGAGTTTTTAGGGTGATAGATGTTCCATCTTCGAAGTTTGGCGTTTTTTAATGGCTTTAAGTAGTTTTTAGCGTTTTTTTTTTTCCCATTTTTAGCTTTTAATAATACTTCTCCAAATTACTTTTTTTATAGTTTGAGAGTTTTTGGCGTTTTACTGCATTATGGCATTTAACAATCGTTATGACTGTTTGGCGTTTTATTAATATAATGTATTTTTTTATTCTTAGCTGAAAAATACATAACAAACAACAGAAAAAGAAAATTAAAAAAAATAAAAATAGAAACAATTCAACTTCCAAATCTTCACTGTCATCAGTGTCTTTCTTCTTTGAAACGTGTTCACTGGCGGTTTGACTTTGTCATGCTTGTGTTTTTATAGCCGTTTGGAAAGAGAAAATGACGTGAGTTTTTTGTTTGAATATGTATCTTCAAATCACTCATCAGTGTCATTCGTCTCTTCATGCCAATATAATATTCATCAATAACAAAACACAAAAATGACATAAGTCTGACACCAGCATCTTTTTGTTTATGATTTGTCCATCTCATGCAGCAAAATATTATTGAGTAAAAGCACCTCAGGGAAGAATGCATTCTGCGAAACTTCGCATAGAACAATATTGAATATACAAGAAACGATCTTTGCCATTTTTGGCGTTTACTGAGGAAATAGTGTATCTGAAAGAAACGTCAATTTTTTGGAATCTTTGATGTTTGAGTGTTTTGGCGTTTTCTAAGATGATTGGTATATAGTAAAATATGGCGTTTTTGAGTAGGTGTGTTTGATGTTTTGGGGTTTTTGGCGTTTGTAAGATGAATGGTATATAGTAGAAAAAATGGCGTTTCAGGTTCGGGGGGGGGGGGTATGTCTGAGATGTTTTTGTTTATATAGGGATGTGTTTTGGCCCGTAATGGCGTTTTATTCATTAGTTTGGCGTTTTAGTAGAGAAGTGTAAAGATCCTTTTACCCTTAATGAAACGCGTCCACTTAATAGAATTCGTGTTATTTACGAAAACGCCACCGCGCCAATCTAGTCCGTGGATTGTTTTGATCGGACGACCCATAAGCGTTCTCACCGTTCTCACACTTTCCAGCGTTTTCTCTAATTCCCGACCATATATATATATAGGGGAAGGTTCATTTGAGAAGAAAATTTTGTTGAGAAGAAAAAGAATAAAAAGGTACAATTGTAAAACATTAAATAGTTTTTTTCTCATCTCATTTATTATTATGTTTGACTAATTAATTAGTCATTAAGACTATAATCCTCCACACTAAATATTTCTGCCTACACACATCAAAAGTTATCCTACACATTTCGAAATTTATCCTACAAATATTGAAATTTAATTCTACACAACTCGTAATTTATCCTACACGCATCGTATTTATCCTACACTATAAATGAATTTTTATTTTTATTTTTTGTGAAAAATATATATCTTAAAAATAAGTTACAAATTTAATATAGTTAGTTATTAATGATGAAACTACCAATTAATGATGTATGTAAGTTTACTAATATACCGTTATAGTTACATTAAGTACAAATATTAAATGAAGTCTAATGAAGCATTCCTATTGGTTGAATTTTTTTCTTTTTTCTTCTTACAAAGAATTTCTTCTTATTTGAACCCTCCACTATATATATATATATATATATATATATATATATAGGGTCGGGAATTAGAGAAAACGCTGGAAAGTGTGAGAACGGTGAGAACGCTTATGGGTCGTCCGATCAAAACAATCCATGGAGTAGATTGCGCGGTGGCGTTTTCGTAAATAACATCAATTTTATTAATTTGGCGCGCTTCATTAAGAGTAAAAGGGTCTTTTGATTTAACACAAAACGCCAAACTCACCGTTCTAAAAATCACGCCTTAACACACATAGCACACTTCATCATAATATAACGCCATAGATATAAAACGCCAAACTTTGTTTTTAACCGATAAAGCTGAACAAATAGTACTAAAACGACAGAACATAATTACTAGCATTTATTGTAATAAAAATCGCGCCTAAAATACGCGCCAAAAACTTCCTATATAAACAAACTCTCAGAACTACTAAAATCCACACCAAAACCCCAAAAACCTATATTTTTCCCTATATCAAAGATTTCAATCCATGTTTCTTTGATATACACTATTTTCTCAATAAACTATAGCTCTATGTAATGAGCAAGATCCTGAATATAAACGCCAAAACATACAAAAACCACAAAAACTTCAAAAACGCCATTTCATGGGGATTCAGTTTTTGTTCTCAATAAAGTTTAGCTAAACAGGATGGATAACATTGTTACACATCTTTCTTCACTGAGGATTAACAATGTTATCCATCTCGTTCAGCAAACATTATTGAGTTTAGCACGACCAAAATTAGAAGTTTATGGTAGTTTTATTTATAGGTGTTATTGTTTTTTTTTTTGGCGTTTGATTTCCTTGTCCGATCTTATATTGTTTGTTATGTAACTTCGAAGTAGCATGTTATGAACAAATAGGTAGAAAAAAAATGCAAAAAAAAATGATGTATAAAAATAATGTAAAACGCAAAACTGAGATCTGTCTGTGTTCTATAGGATTGAAATATACAAAACGCCAAACTACTCTACACTGGCTCTTGAAGACCATCTATGTGTGTTCTGTAAGAATGAAAAATACAAAATGCCAAACTACTCTTCACTGGCTCTCGAAGACCTTGTCTGTCTTCTTTTAATTACGGCATGTTTGCATGTCGATGCGTAGTGTCCATGGCCTTTGCAGTTCTGACACTGTCTTTCTTTGGTCCCGGGTTTCGACTTTGATTTCTTTTTGTCGATTGCTATCTCCTGTTTAGATTTCAGGCGCCTCCGAGAACCAGAACTTTTGGATTTATACCCAACAAGGACTCTTATCGGATTCTTGTCATTTTTATATTGACCGGTTATCTTGGCAAATCTATCCCTAGAACTAGCAGGAGGAGCAACAATCTGCATATCTTGAACCTTCTTCATATAAGATTGTACATGATCCTTGTATAAGGATAGCTCCTCTTTATTACCAAATAAACGGTTCAAAGTATATTCGATTGAAAAAATAATATCTCGCATCATACTTTGCACATCAGGATCAAGCTCGGTCATATATTCACGACTAATTGAGTATTCAGGAGAGTAGTTTGGGGAAGCCTCTTTGTGCCATCTATTTAGATTGTACTGTTTTGGAAATTCCCTAATGTCCATAATTCTCAAAACATAGAATATATGTCTACATAGCAAAGCAAACTGTTCAAAAAGCCTGCATGAGCAACTGTATGTGCAATCGTCCTTACGAAACATTACCTGAAAAACGCCAAAAAAATATCTCTAAAACGCCATGCATAGAATGTTTGTCTAAAAAGTAAAAAAAAAACACACTGCATATGATAAAACGCCATTAACAGAAAATGCCATAAAAACCAAAACGCCATTATTTACCTCAAATAAGGATGTACAAGGCTGTTGGAAGTCATTTACGTAAAACTTAACAAACCCATCAGGCTGGTCTTCGTAACGTCGTTTTATGCAATCCGCAACTCCAATAAGCTCAGCTTGAACGTCACAAAAAAATACTTTTTGTTTATATGTCAACAGCTTGCCCTTCCAACAATTTGTAACTACTCTTCAACTGGGGTATTTTGTATCGAGATTCATGATCATTTTTCCGATGTGTGTGACGCTTTGCTTCTATTGTAGTCTCGTAATGCATCATGAACTCAACAAGAGTGGCTTTCGAATTGCACACTTGACCAAAAAAATGATTCTCACTCTCTGTCCTGGATGTCGTTCGCATAAGACCAGACATCTCCTCCATTCTATAATATGCAGGGATCCAAGATTCCCTAAGTGCAAAAATATCAGATAGCCAGTCATTATCTTCTAAATTGAACTCTGCGATAACCGCTTCCCATTCTGATTCAAACTCTTCAGGTGTGAGAATATCCATCCACACAACACCACAAATACGTTCTTTAAAATTGATGGAATTGCATAGCCTAACACCAACCTATGTATAACACGAAAACACCATGCTTAAAAAAACATAAAAAGAAAAAATTTAATTAAAAAAACACTAACAAGGTAAAAAACGCCATGAATTTTAAAACGCAGTGTATCCTAAAACGCCAAAGATAAAAAAGCATAACAACCTTCAGAGAAAGTTTATGCATCACATGCCACATGCATAACCGATGCCTCGTGTCAACAAATACAACAGAAATAGCCTTCTTCATTCTTGGATCTTGGTCAAGGACAACAACTTTTGGTTGAGAACCAACAGCTTTTAGAAAAACTCTCAACAACTAAATATACGTATCAGCAGTGTCCGACGCTAATAATGTTGCACCAAAGGTAACATTGCAGTGATGATTGTCTATACCAGTGAACGGTACAAACACCATAGAGTATCTGCATATAAAAACGCCATGAGAACTGAAACAATAATAAAACGCCATTGCATGTAGACTAATAAAACGCCATTGCATGTAAAAAAAATAAAACACCATTGCATGTAATCTAATAAAACGCCATTGCATGTGAAATAATAAAACACCATTGCATGTAAACTAATAAAAAGCCAAAAACAGAAGAAGTTGAATTGTAAAATATTACTTGTTGGAACGATACGTGGCGTCAAACGAAATCACATCACCAAACACGTGGTAATTACGTTTGGCTTGATCGTCACACCAAAAAAGCCCCTTCAAACAATTTTCTTCGTCTGTGATGTAATCATACGAGAAATTAGGCTGGGAATGTTTTTTTCATTCAAATGTCTCACAACCATATCGGCGTCATATTCCCCTATAAACAAGTTAATTTGCCTCTTATAGTTCTTAAATTCAACTTTACTTGCACCTACATCTTCAAAACCGCCAAAACAAGTCTTCATAACATTAAACGCCTTGACGGGACCCAAATTCAGCTTAGACATGCTGTGTATAACATGCTTCTGGAGCTGAGTGAGGTGTCGTTCAGTTGGAAGAAAATGCTTATCGGGACGTTTAACAAGTTCATGATTGTACTCTTCGACAAACTTATACACCTTCCATGATCCAACCTCATAAAGTACACATAACAGTGCACCACAATCAGTCCTCTTTGAAAAGTTGGATTGCACTACTCGTTCCTTTTGGTTGGGGTCTAACGTATCAACCTTCTTGTCCTTGTATAACCTAGATTTCGTACACAAGTAATACTTAATATGTAAGACACCTTTAGAGTTTGTCTTTGTAGTCCCTTTCCTGACTGAAAACCCACACTCCTTGGCATACTTAACATACATTGAATAACAATCATCGAGGCTTGAAAATAGCATGTCCTTTATGGGCTTTAATTCTTCACTGACGTCAGGAATGATAAATGGTAATCCAGTTTTGGGGCAAAGCCTTTGACTCGAGGAAGAAAGTTCATCTGAGAAAACACAGTGAGGAACAGAAAAATCAGAAAAACACAGTGATGTCACGTAATAACATTATATATGAAAACGCCATTAATTGAATAATAAACAAGACATAATAAACACACAATTTAAAAATGACATGATTACAAAGCCATGAGATGAATAATTAAAAACACTTAACAACATAAAATAACTAACAAAATATAACATCATAATGAAAACGCCATAATTAACAAAACTAATGTTTACACAAATTAACAAAATAGTAATAACTACTGTTCACAAAACTACTAAATAAAATTCAAAACTAATCAAATAGATGAAAAACGCCACTGATCGTAAAAACATAAGAAATATACTACAACGTAAATGACAATTAAAATTAATATAGAAAACTCCAATAACAGTTCTTAATAATTGTTTAAATACCAATTAAAACGCGATTAAATTTCATAATTGAATAACGTTATTGAAAATCATACAACACATTATAAAAATAATAATACAAAAAAAAAAACACCATAGAACAATGATAAAAGAACAAAACGCCATATCTGTTGCATGATTTGCTGGAACGAAAAATAGAAAAGCCAAAGAATTTTACTTTGTCGAACAGAATCCACGTTAAACGCCGTAGATATGAGAAAACTTGCAAAGGAGGTAACAGCTAACAATAAATCTTTGGAGTTTTAATTTCAAAGAGATTTATAATGCGAATAAGGAGGGAACGTATAAAAGGACAATCGTACCCCCGCATAACAATTAGGGCCCCGTGTTGGGCCAGGATCCGTTCTCACACTTTTCACCGTTCTCTCCTGAACTCGTTTATATATATAGGGAGAAGATCATGCGAGAACCACCTCTTATTGTGAGAACCGCGAGAACCAATGTGAACACACCAAAAATGTCTAAAAATAGCTAAAAATCACACAAAATTTTTTTTTTTGAATTTTTTAATATTTTTTTATAAAAAAATCGCTACTTTTCTAAGCAAAAAAAAATTTTTTTTTTTTTAAAAAAAAAAAAAAATTTTATTTTTTTAAAAAAAAAAAAAAATTTTTTTTTTGCTTCTAAAAGTTGCGATTTTAACATAAAAAATATTAAAAAATTCAAAAAAAAATTTTAGATTTTTTTTTTATTTTTTTAGATTTTTTTTAGATTTTATTAGGTTTTTTGGGGGTTTAGTTTTTAGCATTTTAGCTGGGGGGGGGGGGGTTTAGGTTTTTGGGGGGGTGGGGGAGGGGGTTTAGGTTTTTTTTTTGGGGGGGGGGGGGTGGGGTTAGGTTAGGTTTTTTTTAGGTTTTTTTTTTTAGCATTTAGCTTGGGGGGGGGGGGGGGGGGGTTAGGTATTTTTTTGTGGGGGGGGGGGGGGGGTGGGGGGGGTTTAGGTTTTTGGGGGGGTGGGGGTTAGGTTTTTTTTAGCTCTTTTAGGTTATTTTCACATTGGTTCTCAAGGTTCTCACAATAAGGGTGGTTCTCGCATAAGCCCCTCCCTATATATATATATATATATATATATATATATATATATATATATATATATGTAGGGGAAGGTTCAAATGAAAACCACTAGTTATTGTGAAAACTCGAAAACTAATTAAAAAAGCAAAAAAAAAAACCATTTTTTTTGCATACCAATTTTCGCCACTTTTAATATATAAAAAAATTTCAAAAAAAATTTGTTTTTATATAAGAAAACGTGCGATTTTTTTATAAAATTTTTTTTTTGTGTGTTTTTTAGGCTTTTTTTAGTTGGTTTTCGAGTTTTCACAATAAAAGTGGTTTTCATTTGAACCATTCCCTATATATATATATATATGGGGAGGTTCATTTGAGAAGAATATTCTTGTAAGAAGAAAAAATAAATTAATCTAGTCTTTATATTTTTTTGATCAATGCTTGTAAATCAAGATATATTTTTTATCTACTTTTAACTAATGCTTTAATTAATAAAGGGTATGATAGACATTTTTATGTAGAATATTAATAAAATATTATAGAGGGTTATTCAAGTCTTATTAATACAACCATAATTTCCTCCTTCATCACCATTAATACACCAATTTTATTAGAAGTGACAAAACTATTTAAAAGTGTTGTGTCCTACACATATTTTATTATGAGTCGCAAAATTATTTAAAAGTGTTGGGGTCCTACACATTTTGTATCTTACACCAAAACATTGTCTTTATGGTGTAGGAAACATTGTTTTTATGGTGTAGAAGACGTTGAATATGTAGGATCATGTGCATGATTATTTTTATTGTGTAAGGTGCAAAACTATTTTATAGGATGACTCATTAAATAATTAGGGTTCATTAATTTGAATAACATAAATAAAGGATAGACTCATTAAATGATTTGTTCAAATTACCTTTGTACCCTTTAATTCATTTTATTCTTAGTTTATAATTTCTTCTTATTTGAACTCTCCACTATATATATATATATATATATATATATATATAATATTGCGAGAACCGTGAGAACGAATGAAAAAACCAATCAAAACCAAAATTTTTTAATACAAACCTCAATGTAATTAAAGTACAACATAAAAACAAGTAACAACAACATCAAATAATTCATTTATCCTCTCAAAATCACTCTTATTAAATTTTTTACACATGTGTAAATATAACAAATTTACACATGTGTAAATGAGAGACTTACACATGCGTAAATTTTCTTTATTTACGAATTCACGTAAATTTAAACGTGTAAATTGAATTTATAATATTGTATTCGAATAATAATGATAAGTGCAAAAAAAAATTGAATTTGATTTTTTTGACCAACTTCCCGCGTTTTTTTCATTCGTTCGCACGGTTCTCACAATATTTAGCGTTCTCCCTTTCAGCAAACTCTCTCTCTCTTTAGTTTCTCCTCCAGGATAGTTACCTGGTTCTTCGATTGCAAGCTCCCCTTTGCTTTGAGCTTTTCTTCAGACTCCCCCTTAGCCTCAGCTATCAGGATCGCAATCTGGCATATCATCTGAAAATCTAACAATTTGAACCACTTGTAAAGATATTTGATAATTTAGATCTAAGATCGTGAACCTAGCTCCAAACACAAATATTTAACAATGAAAGCTTTTAGATCATCCAAGATTGATAACATGGTTCTCTCCCCTATCAAATAACTCTAAATTTGACAATGAAGCATCCAAAATCCTCACAGATTATCATCCAAGTCCAAATTAATAACCTTGGAGATTTCACAATCTGTTTTTAGATTTTTGATTTATAATCTCAAGTTTCAAATTAATGAACTTGTTTATTTTCAACAACATGTTCAGCATACTTAGATTTTGAAACTCATCCTTCATACATCGGTTGTCGAAAATAAAGTAGAAACAAAATCTTTTTGACTTTTTCAAAAATTATGCTAAAACTGTCACACCCCGAGAGCATTCCTATGTTATTTCTAGACTTAGGAGGTCTAAGGAATATGGTACTGTGTTATTTGAGATTAAACACAAAAGATTAGTGTTTAATTCACTCAAATGTTGGCTCTGATACCAACCTGTCACACTCTGATATTTACAGCTCAGCCCGGTGGGGAGTATCGTGATGAAGATTGATATCGTCATAGTCAAACATACATAGAATGGCACAGCGGAAGTCTTGGAATATAAAATATTATTACAAACCCAATGTCTTAAAATAACAAGTATTTATTATAGACGAGCTTGTAATATCAAATTCACAGGGGAATCATTCTTTAATGTATAAAATGAAGTTTAGCAGACTTTAAGGCATCTTTAAGGATTTGCAAGATCATCTATTTCGACACCGAGCAGCTCCCAGCCTATTACATGTAGTACCTGTCACTTAGTCTTTTGAAAATACGTCAGTTTTCACTGGTAAATACAATTAACCGACTCATTTGAAAAGAGTTTATGAAAATTGATTTAGGCGCACAAGGCACAAAACCATTTATAACTTGGGACAATTTTTAATAAAATCATGTATACAGTTTTACATGTTTGTCATACATTTAGGGCTCGATATAGAAGCCGAGACATGATTAATCGACACACTACTTATAAAACCCACAGAGGAGTTATCCCCAACTTGTGGGTAATTTGCATATTAGCATCTGTCAGGTGTATGCCTACACCTCGTGCTTAAGTCGTGGCCATTTACAAATGAAATGAGCCGAGGATATCCAGGACACGGTCGTATTAACCCCCTAATGTTTATGT
>JARYGA010046180.1:0-20424 GCA_030545235.1 Helianthus tuberosus
AAAGATGTGCATATAAGGACAAAAAATACCTTTTAAGGGTAACTATCTACACACTTGGTGTGTAGTGTGTAGATAGTTTGGCCCTTTCGAAAAAATATTATTACTGATGTGACAGGAAAATCTATACTGTCACCTCAACAATCTTGTCTGGAGTTATGGTTGGAATCGATTTTTCAACAGCCTTTATCTTTATCTTTTTCTATAGAATACACATGACATTATACCCATTGTTATATATTTTATTTATATATCATGAACGGAATCATGGCCCAGACATAAAGCACAACAATTCTAGACGTGATGAACATTATAGGGGGCTTTCTAACACTTCCTAAGATCATCATGGACGTTATAGTGCATTATGATGTTAATGTAGCGGAAAATACCTCTTAGGGAACATTAACTAGCGATGAGCAAATGGTACCGAATTTCCCAAAACGAAATATTTTTGGTTCCGCCATTTGGTATTTTCGGTACCGGTACGGTACCGCTATTTACCTTCAAATATTGGTTCGCACACCAGAACCATTTTTGGGATTTTCGATATCAGTACCGGTTAATATCAAGCTCATTCCTAGCATTAACCATTACGGATGAACTTATAAAAATTGGTACACACCTATATATATTTTTATATTTAAATGCATCTCAAGATACACATTAAATATCTTTCTTTACCACATCTTCTTACTACTCTTTTCTTATTAAGGTTGTGTAAATTATTCGAATCGGATTTGAAAACTCGAATACGGATTCAAATAAAAAAATTACATATTCGAAATTTGTTTCAAAATTTTAAATTCGAAGTTCAAAATCGAATTTTGAATTTGTGATTTTTGATTTGTTTCAATTCGAACATCGAATTAGAAATATATGCATAATATTATGTGTGTATATAATATGATATGATTTAATGCCACTTTTTATTTTGAATTATTTTTTTATCATGTGGCTTGTTTAATATTTTTCTTAATCTTGGATGGTACTATTATGATTTTGGTCCTTTGATATCTTGATAGTTTATTAGTATTTACATTTTTTAATGTTAAATTTCATTTAAGTTTGTAGTAGTTTTGAAAATAAATAAAATAAGTTATTTTTTTGTGAACTCAAATTGAATCGAACTTTGAATTGGACGCGATTTCAAATTTCGAATAAATATCGAATAAATCAAATCTAATTCAAATTCGAATCCATTTTCAAAATGTCTAAATTCGAATAATCCGATTAGAATAACTCACAAATTCAAAACTAGATTCCTTTGAGCACCCCTACTTCTTACTAACACTCCTTTCTTCGTTACTTATTATTATTATTATTATTATTATTATTATTATTATTATTATTATTATTATTATTATTATTATTATTATTATTATTATTATCAGTTATCTCTTATTCGTTAGTTGTTACAATAGCGTCTATATACATCACCACGCTCTAACTATCTATATTTAAAAAACGGAACCGTTTCGAAGTAGCCATACTACCAACGTTCACATCCACCTCACACCACTATCATGGTTCAACTAGTCCTACCAATCGATTCGCTTTTAACAACATTTCTCACTATACACCTCCATTCACATCCACCGGATCACACCATCATCGTTCAATCCACTCCAACTACTATTCTTAATTGCGATTTCACATCTTGATTGCCTACATCCATATATACCCACAAAACATAGTAATCTAAACCAACTTTGCCACCCATCTACATCACAAACTACCCTAAACCACCAAACCACCCATCAATAAGAAAACAATGAACCTAATTGTGAAAACCTTAACTGATTTCATACAAATACACTAGAAAAAAATGGGGGTATATACAAAATGTAAATAAATCAAATAGCCAAAACCGTATCATGTAATCTAACAGATCGCCCAAATTCTAACTCAGTCCTTCACATCGTTACCTTCCGGAATTACAAATTTAAAACCATAACAATCACACCCATCAAGCAAACTAGAAAGACACACTCATATTCAATCATGCAAAGACGTGTTGTGGCCTAGACGGAGGGTGAGAAAATAAGGATCCATGGCCGACGATGGTTTTGTGTAGTTAAGAATGCCACGATGGTTTAGAGAGGGTGAAGCTAGTGATAGTTTTGGATGAGAGTGTGAGATGTGGGTTAGGGTAGGCAGTAAAAGTTTATGCATAATAATATTAGTTTGATTGTTAAGTATAGTTATGAATACTAATCATCCAAAATTTATATTATACTATTAATTTGAAACATTTGTGTGCATGATTGGTTGTAAGTTGCGCTTAAATACTTGTACCATAATCAAATATAGGTTGTAAGTTGTGCTTAAGTGGTTGTACTTTAATCAAATAATAATGGTTTTATTACCTTACCAAATTCAATATGTTTTGTATGCATGTATGGTTGTAAATTGTGCTTAAGTGGTTGTACCCTAATCAAATAATGGTTTCATATCTTACCATATTCAATCGGTTTGATCCATTCAAAGTTGTGTTGCTTTGTTTATAAATTATTATTATTTATAATAATCTAATTAATTTAGCCAAAATCTTGTATAAATATAATTTGCAACATATTGATGCAATGGTTGTTGTAATGTATGCATTTATGGTTTGTATAGTGGTAATGATATATATTATATATAGATTACGATGAACATGTCAAACGTGAAAAAATAGATGCGGGTTCATCGTAACGCGCGAGTCCTAGATCAACTTAGTTATTTTATTCTATGTTTTACGTTTCGGTTTAATTTCTTCGCATTAACACCGCAACTTCAGTGTCGGTGGTCACTGACAGTAGTGTGGCATTAGTGCTCGCCCCCGCCGTAACGCGAGGGATGCTTAATACTAGTTTGAGTTAAAAAGTAATCTACTTATTTAACAATGAATAACTCAATTACTCACTTTCTATAAGATAAAAATTCTCAGGGGCCACAACAAAAATAAATTAAAATTTGAGCGACTAGATCATCTATTAAGCAAAACCATATTATACATGTCAGACATTTGCCCATATACTTAAAATATCTTTATGTATGGTGTGTAGTGGCGAAGCTTGACCCGAATGACGCGTGAGGGGGGGTCGAAAACGTATATACCAAAAAATTTCTATAGAACCGGGGGTCGAAAACGTATATACTAAAAAATTTCTATACGAAAACTACATATATAACACTACTGAGCGAAAAGTTCGGGGGGTCGGGCGCCCCTCCCCGCCCCTTCTATACTTCGCCACTGATGGTGTGTACATACGTAGGAAATTGTTTTATAAAAATTGCTTAACTGGGACTCTACTATGATAATATAATTAAGGTCATCTAGTTTTGATTCTTAAACTGATTATTTGTTATGTTTGTAATTTCAAATTTTAAAGAAGACATTCAAGCATTTTCTTAGATTGTGATTTTTTGTTTCCTTGATTAATAATAAGAGACTTTCACAAATCACAGTAGAAACTTAAAATATGTAGGACCGGGTTTGGGGACCGAAACCGTGATTCTTGTGATTATGTTCAAAGACGGAAGAGATTAGCAATGATAAACAAACAACTTTGTATTAATCCGGTAGTAAAACGTTACAAGTCGGCCCGATTACATGATAACCGAACTAATACCAAAGGAGTATACATTCCGGGAGAGATCAAGTGGTGATCTCTCCCCGGGTGAGGTCTCAAACCTCCTCTCACTCTCTTAGTCTTGCAAATGACAAAGTGTTGGTATTTATACCCAACACAGGTTGTATGGTCGAAGGATCTAACTGATTGATCGATAGATCATCTGTCGATCATCCAGCTATCGAAAGATACACATATACCTCGAAGGATGACATATCCTTCGAGGTCCATCTTCATCTATCGATGGATATCTTTCGAGCTCATCGAAGGATATACACCATCCTTCGATGCCTTATCCTTCGACACCAAACATTATACAACCATAATTTGTCTAGCAAAACCCACACGGTCAACCAAATAACCCTCTCGTTTGACCACTTCAAACGAGCGGGTCTATACACGTTTGTTTGACCGTTTCACTAACTATTACAAATTCAGCGTACAATAATAACTAATCTATTCGACAAGCATCGGACACAAAATCTGCATCAACAAATTCCCCCTTGTCCGTTGCTGTCGAATGCTGAAAATGCAACTGCAATCGATCTTCAGTCAAGTATTCATCTTCTCTGTGTTAACAAATTCCCCCTTGACCGATGATCCAGGTAAGTAGTATCTTGATGCTCCTTGTATAATATTTCCCCCTTAAAGTACGCGTATCCGTGTTGGGTGTTGTGCAATTTCCTCAATTGACCGATCTTCCGCTGATCTTCCAATACTCCAAACGGCATTTGATAAGGGTTCCAATCTTTAAGAACTGCATCAAGTCTTGATCTTGTCATAAGAACTCTGTTTCATACAAGCATACTACATTGATAGAGATTTCTGGTGAACTGTCTTCTGTAAACCGTCTTTGTGGAATCGACCAAGTAATGCACTTTAATCTTCAGCATCAACACTCAGGAAAGTCAGCTAGACCAAGTGTATCCCTTGCAAGCTCAACCAGCATGCTTAGTTGAACTACATCCAGATCTCATTGTCTCGCCTTTGTGAAGTTGACCACGTAATGCACTACGGATCTTCAGCATCAGTACTCAGGAAGTCAGCTTGACCAAGTACATCGTTTGCAAACTCAACGAATTGAGTTACCCCCAGATCCCTGTAAAATCCCAAGGAAACATCAAACCCAAAACCGAATCCTGCAGGTCTTCAGTCTTGAACTATCAGCTTTCATAAAGATTCCCCAGGTCTTCAGTGAACAGCGCTTTTGTAACTACTGTAGACTTTAGAAACCTGTATTTTTCCGTGCAAAACCCTTCACGCTGGCTGGAGAATTAATTAAAATCCTCAAATATGTGTATGTGCAAAACATTCCACGCCGAACCGTTTGTATCACCAGAAAATCACAAACTCTACCACCTGCGATTGCGTTTAGAAATTTACCGAAGAAATTCAACATTTTTATCCCCCCATTTCTTTGGTAAAATCTCTAAACCTTAACAGATTCTCTCCACTTCAAAGAAACTGTCGTCAAATGTTCACCAATTCCCTCCACTAAGCGGAACTGTCGTCAATCTTTATTGAATGTTCTCGGTTCCGAAAAATCACGAAAACGACTTT
This sequence comes from Helianthus tuberosus, assembly GCA_030545235.1. Lineage (NCBI taxonomy): Eukaryota > Viridiplantae > Streptophyta > Magnoliopsida > Asterales > Asteraceae > Helianthus > Helianthus tuberosus. The sequence continues at coordinate 5,172 of JARYGA010046180.1, forward strand.
CTTCTTTGCATATTCTAGTTGAATAAGAACGTCCCCTAGTACCCCGTAGGATCCGACTTGTATCCCTCCAAAGACTTTGTGAACTCGTTAGGACCGGTGTTGACATTCTAGGTTCATTCATTCGTTACCAAATGCGAGAATATGACAATAAACAAAAAAAGATTTCTTCGTTGCATATTCTAGTTGATAAAGCAATATCGCCTAGTACCCCATCGGATCCGACTTGTATCCCTCCAAAGACTTTGTGAACTCGTTAGGACCGGTGTTGGCGTTCAAGGTTCATACGTTCGTCTTCAAATGCGAGAATATGACAATAAACAAAATGCTTTCAAACATTTACGAATAACCGGTAACAATCATAAACATTGACGTGCGGAAGTGAACATACCATTCCGTTTTTGGTTTTTGGCCCATAATAGTCGCGTCACCATTTTTGACATTTGCATCGGTAACCGTGACTACCCCACATTTTTCAAAAAATCAAGTTTTTCATCATATTTTGTTTTCATCATTCCGCATCATCCCGCGCGCTCCCGAACCCCGTGCAAATTTGACGTTGAATTATAGAAGCATGATTCAAATCAACTTCGCGAACACCCGACTCCACTCCCACTAGTAATTTGTTTACTCAAACAAATAAACTAATGAAAATATCCATTATAGAAGGTCCATTAGAAATCCAATACCCATAAAAGCTTCATTTTTTTTTTTTTTTTAGGTGAGTCCATCATGAATGTCAAGCCCAATACACTCCATGTATCAAACATTTGATGTCTACCAGAAGCCCTAGCCGCAAAATACATCCAGCTGAATTCAAATTCCCAGCAAATCATCATTTTCCAGCTGGGCCAAACAATAAGTATAAAATTCCAAGCCCACAAATTTTTGTTTCCCAGTCCAAACAAACTCAACGTCAACAACAAGTGGCCCAGTAATTGATGTACTATAGTGGGCCCAACAACCATGCACATTCCAAAACCTAGCTGCAAACATATTCAGCCGACATCACCTTCCTTCTACCTCTTCTGAAGAACAAGAAGGAGAACAAACCATGAACAAACAACAGCAACACTCCTTGTTCAATGGCAGCCGTCAGACTTTCTCCTCTCCTTTTTCTTCGATAAAACAACAACCAGCCGCCATGAACAAACAACAGCAACTTCGAAAGATCATCTTTCTTTTGTATCGAAAGATCATCTTTCAAAAATCATCTTTCAAAGTTTTCTTTTGGATCTTTCGAAGTAGTTGAAGTTTAGGATCTTTCGAAACAGAAAAGTCGGTCTATCGAAGTTGTTGAAGGGTAAAGTTGATCTTTCGAATTGTAGGTCTTTCGAAGTAATTGATCTTTCCAAGTAGATGATCTTTCGAAATCAGGAAATCTGACCCTTCGAAAGCAAAATGATCCTTCGAAAACTGAAGGTCATCCTTCGAGTCACCTGCTTTGATCCTTCGAGGCTGTGAGATGACCCTTTGACCAAAAATGACCCTTCGAAATATGAAAATATGTCTGATCTTTCGAGGTGAGGAAGACCCTTCGAGAAAAAGAATGATCCTTCGAAATATGAAGATGATAAGAACATCAAGAACACAGGAGGCTGTTTAAATCTGCAGATTGAGGAAAACACTTTGTAGATAATTTTTGATGATGATAACTTGAGTACTTAGGTGAAAAACATAAAACCCAACACTCGTTTCAGCACAGATCTGAATATTCGGGTCCAGATCTGGGTTTTTCTTGATTTTCACCATTTTTACATCTTGAACAAAAAGCACAAAAATCACAGATTAAGAGCACATGTGACTTAGTAAACGGTTAGATTTACTAAATCGGGCACCATGGCTCTGATACCAATTGTAGGACCGGGTTTGGGGACCGAAACCGTGATTCTTGTGATTATGTTCAAAGACGGAAGAGATTAGCAATGATAAACAAACAACTTTGTATTAATCCGGTAGTAAAACGTTACAAGTCGGCCCGATTACATGATAACCGAACTAATACCAAAGGAGTATACATTCCGGGAGAGATCAAGTGGTGATCTCTCCCCGGGTGAGGTCTCAAACCTCCTCTCACTCTCTTAGTCTTGCAAATGACAAAGTGTTGGTATTTATACCCAACACAGGTTGTATGGTCGAAGGATCTAACTGATTGATCGATAGATCATCTGTCGATCATCCAGCTATCGAAAGATACACATATACCTCGAAGGATGACATATCCTTCGAGGTCCATCTTCATCTATCGATGGATATCTTTCGAGCTCATCGAAGGATATACACCATCCTTCGATGCCTTATCCTTCGACACCAAACATTATACAACCATAATTTGTCTAGCAAAACCCACACGGTCAACCAAATAACCCTCTCGTTTGACCACTTCAAACGAGCGGGTCTATACACGTTTGTTTGACCGTTTCACTAACTATTACAAATTCAGCGTACAATAATAACTAATCTATTCGACAAGCATCGGACACAAAATCTGCATCAACAAAATAGAAACCCAAGTATAGTCATAAACTAATCAAACTCATGAATGTAGAGTAAAATCAACTGAGTATAAATAAACAAACTTTAAACATATAAAGGTTTAAGCTTGTAATTGTATGGAATCATCTCCATTTATTATTAATGTTTTGAAGACATATATAACTCACATATATTAAATACAATTCAATCTTTTTATAGTTGTTCGAGCTTATTGGAGTTGAACCATACCAAAGTTCGAATCAAGCTTGCTTCATTAAGCCACATGAGGTATGGGAACAATGTTAAAGTGATTAAGTCTAGTTCTAGCTAATCAAAAAGTATTTTGCAACCCTAATTAAAGTACTCAAATGAAATAGAAATACATACTAATAAGAAGACACATGGCTCAATATATAAAATTGAATATCGAATAAATTATCTAATTGGAGTTGGACTATCAGTTTTTGTATATTCTTCTTTAAAATTAAATAAATATTCTATAAACAAAATATAAAATTCATATATATATTTTAATATAATATAATTTGTAAATTGTAAATACAAGTACTGTTGAAAAAATATTTCAATCAAACAGTAAATTAATATTAACTTTATTAATTACCGAGTTATCAGCCAAACCAGTTTGTTCCAACTTGAGCAAACTGATTAAAGAAGGGTAGAAGGAGACTGTCCCGTTATCGGACGAATTTAAAGAACACGCAAAATTAAAACCAACCTGGTGATAGAGAACGAAGATCCTTGAACGAAAAACCTTGAACTGCACGGATGACTCCTGTCCTTAAAGGATTTTACGCGCTCGTATTGCTGTGAGCTGCAGCGTAAACTCCCAGGATTTAATGCAGAATTGATATGGTATTCCAACAGCAATGGAGACCAGAAAAACGCAGAAGCTGGAGAAGAAAATGGATCACACAAGGAGGAGGCTGCGAAAATTGGGGTGTGGAATGGGTAGCAGAAGACTTTTATTTATAGGTTGTGATCCTACCAGAGAATGAGAAAAACGGGGAGTGGGATAACCATCCATAACCAATTCGAATTACTAGAGATCATGGGATATCCCACACGAATTCGAATTACTAGAGATAATGGGATAACCCCCACTGTTTCGAAGTGCAAAGTGCGCCTCAAACGCGCCCATTCGCACCTCAAACGCGACCATTCACGAGCTCACTGCTCGGCTCGGCGCGCGTGGGCTTCATCCACTTCTCAACCCATTTAACACTTTGGAGGCCCATAAGGAGTAATCCCTTATAAACCACTCAAACTTCATTCCCTCCACCAATGTGGGATGGAGGAAACATACCAACTTGTATATTTACCTTCAATATTTCCAACAAGTACTTCAAACACGCCAATTGGGTAAGATTTGTATTTTTCATCCATTGACGGCCCACATAGATTCAACAAAAAAAAAGAAAAATCCTCTAAAAATCTTACTCGTACATCTGATTTTGGCGATGAAAGAGGTGGTACACCAGGCAGTTAGATACTCAGATGTGTTGGATAATGATCAAAAGATAAATATGTTGGGTATATACGTAAATTGTTTTTTTCTTATAGATATAATTTAGGTTTAAGTTCACGTACAAACTGATTTATCGTACAAAACGCACGAAAAACATGAAAAAAACGCGGTGGTATTTTCGTAATTATTTGCTCGTACGGTAATTATCAAAATTACTCTAAAAATAATCTTGTAGAGTAATTTTGATCTTGTAGGATAATTATCCAAATTACTCTACAAGTGTATCTTGTAGAGTAATTTTGATCTTGTATGGTAATTATCAAAATTACTCTACAAGTGTATCAAAATTACTCTTAAAACTTATCAAAAAACATACAATTCAAATTACTCTACAAGATCAAAATTACCCTACGAACATTTTACAAAATTACTCTACAAGATCAAAATTACCCTACAAGATCATTTGTAAAGTAATTTTGATATTTACTCTACGAGTAAATAATTACAAAAATGTCATCACGGTTTTTTTTTTTACATTTTCACCTTATTCGTACCTTTTGTATGATAAGGATATTTGTATTTTATCTTTTGTCATATGTAGGATTGTAGGGTATGATAGTAAATTAATGTTACTGAACATTACAAAATTATATTCGAACAAATAGCTTCTCTAGTTAGTAGTATGTAACTATGTATTCACTTATAATTTGGTTAGTTTGGGCTCTTTTGACCATTTTAGGTAACATGTTATAATTTTATATTTTTAAGTGTAATTCAATGATGAATAACTCAGGTAGTTTTATTTTTTTAACGGCAAACTAACATACTTTAAAATACTCAAATTCCTAGATCTTATATTATTTAACCCTTTCATATCTGAAATAAATTAAAAGAACACATTTAATCACTACATCATATTTCTTATGCGCATACATATTCTAGTTTGTTATAGCTCACTCAATAGTTACGGTTCTCTTGAGATATAGATGAAAATAAAATATTGTTTCAAATAAATAAAACAACAATAACCCTTAAACTTTTTTTAATGTGAGTACTAAATTAATTACTATGATCAATTCTGTTTTTTTTTTTTTTCCTAAAACCAGGAGGGGCATAAACATAGGATTTTAAATTTCAGTTGAACATAACCTGGAGCTGTAACCTCGGATTTTAATTTTCTTAAAAAAGTTGGCGATAATAAGTTTATTATGTGCCGGATTTTATTACGAAGCTACAAGCTTGGGGCTGCACACTCTAGTTTAGGGGGAGGGGCATCATACTCGGCCACCCTCGTGTATTGCCACATGGGAACGGTTTAAGTCAAGTAGAAGATTATTGAATCCATAGATAACCCCGGAAAAAAATATTTATAAAATGAATAAAAAAAGTTATAACTTTTGATAAATTGTTAATTAATCACTTTATTTTCAACAATATCTAAATTCAAAAAGTAAACTATATAATTAATAGATGCCCATTTTAGGGTGTAAAAGAGATAACAAGTTAAAAGATAGTTTGCTAACTTATAAAAGATGACTAGATGAGTGGAAATTAGAAAGAGAAAGAAAACAAAACTGCTTTTGATTTTAAACCATGAGGACATTGAAATGTGAGAAACTTCTGAAAAAGAAAGCTTTCAAGGTGATTTTTAAAACATCATGAATTCAGTTTATGTAGGGTTCATAGCTTTGTCCAATTCAAAACATACTTTAAGGGTTTTATATGGATATATATTCACATATATCTATACCATCTAATTATTATTAATTTAAAATAAATTAGGTTAGTGGAAGAAACCCTAATATAAAATAACAAGTCAAGAATATTCTTATTTCTTCATGTATGAATATCAGAATATGTATGTATATATATTATTATATTTATTAATTATTAAGAGGCAATATTTACAAGAAATTAAATAATTAGGATATGATCTTACGTCGATTAATCACTGGGGGCTTTGGAAGATCACTGAATAATCCTCCAAGGGCTGTGACAGAAACATCATTTGTATAATTCTGATTCATCAAAAAACTTGAGCTCCCATTTGGAATCTGATCATCCAGCTGCCACATGAATAATAAGAACCAAACCCTTTTTTTCTAACAAGAAAAAGATTATATCTTGATGAATCTTTTACCTGATGACCATGGGTGGCCGGAGAATTAAAGAAACTAGAGTGACCAAACTGTAACGGGCTGACCGCCGGCGGTGGTAGCATCATTCCACACATGGTGACCGGCAGGAGGTAGCTGCAGTGGCCACACCGGACAGTCACTGTCTTGAACAAGCTTGTGCAAGGAACACTGACCTATAAATAAATATCATAAAAAACAAAACCCTAATTAATCAAGAGTAACCAAAGCGCTTGTAACCGCGCGGTATCAAGGAGTGTAGTAAGCTGTTGCCCCTAAGTGGTGAGGGTTCTAAACTTTTAGTACCTTGTAAAATTTAGGGTGTGTAAGTTTGTCGTTCTAAAAAAGAAAATTAATCAAGAGAAAGATATTAAAAAAAATCATGTGAACTAAACAAGATTAACATATCGCGTAATTTGTTTGGTTGGTTGTTTTCTTAGTGTGTTTTTTCGGCGTATCTAGCTCCTTGCTAGTTTTTTTAAAAAGAATGATAGTTTGGTTTGCCGTTCTAAAAAATTAAAATAATCAAGAGTAAGAAAGATAGATAAGTAAGTGTATATATAAAGAAGATGTTTACAGCGAGGACGGTGTCGCAGCGGCTGCAATGGACATAGCATAGCTGATCGGCGGAGTGGTGAAGGGGCGGTGGCGGTGGTGGTGGTAAGGTGGCAGTGGAGAGGTCGACAGACATATTTGTTTGGTTGTATTGAATTAAAATCTATGTGTGGGGATGTTATGATTGACTGATTGATTTGAGATGATGTATAGGTGTGAATTGACAGATTAACAACCAAGTTGGATCTGGTTGTGGGGGCTTATGAGTTATGAGCACAAGATAAAGAGGTAAAAAGAGTGTTGGTGGGAGACTAGAGGAGAGGAAAGAGACTAGCCAAATTCTTGTATCTCTCTACAATTTAATTACGTCCCTATATTAAACTTTTGTCTATATGTTGTATGATAAGTTATGTATTGGGTCATTAAATTACAAAGTACACAACTAGTTGCTCTTGATGTTCTACTTTCGTAACAATTTGGTCTTTGAATGGGTAACACCCTTAGACTGTGTCGGGGAGGTGACGTGGCTTTGGCCCGGACATGGAACAATCGTTCAAGTGGTGCAAATGATGAAAGTGTTTTAGTGATGGCTATTTGTTGGTGCACTTATGTCTGTACTTTGTCTGTATTCGGTCACGATGTAAAACGATGTCGTTGTTAGTCTTGTAAGTTTGACCAAGTCAACCATCCTCTTGGTTTGACTTGGCCAAACAGTCAACATTTTGGTTGAAATGTGTCTGTGTCGAAGGATGTGTCACGAAGGATTGCTTATCCTTCGATGATGATAAGCTCGAAAGATGACCTTCGATGGATGGACCATGAAAGATCACATCTTTCGTGGTACATGTTGATCCTTCGAGCTGTTTCTGGTCGATAGATGATCCTTCGATCATCCTATCTGATCATTCGACCAGACCTGCTGTTTTGGGTATAAATACCCGTGTGTTGTGTTCATTTCGACAGACTAGACAGAGAGAACAAGAGAGAACACTTAGAGCAGAAAAACACACACACACACTGAGAGAGTTTACAGGACTGATTTGTAAACATTGCTTTGTAACTGGACCTTTCATACGTTTAATACAAGTGGTGTTAATCGTTGAGTCTTGTGTGTTGATAGTTTATGTGTTCTATCTCGGTTTGCTATCTCGGTTGGATTCCGCACAACCGGGTTGGTTTGTATACAAGGATTAGGCGACTAGATCCTCCCCTAGCCGGACCTACAAGTGGTATCAGAGCCTTGGCTCTTATCCTTGTTAAAACCGAGGTGTTCTTGCTGTTTTTCGGGATTTTATAGTTCATATTTTCTGGAAAAACATCTTAAAATCGGGTTTAATCTTGTTATTTTGCCTTGTGTTTGACTTAAAACCTTGTTATTTTTCATGTTTTCATGTTAGTCTTGGGTTTTTGTTAAACATTTTAGCAAAATTGTGTGTTTGGAGAGTTTCGGTTCACCGAAATTCTTATTTTTTCTGGGTGGTGTTCTTGAAGTCTTCATAGTGTTCTTCATAATATTACACTCTTTGATCTTAAAAATTTGAATATTAAACTTGTTTGTGCATTGAAAAGAGTAAACTGATTAAAATATTGGACATTACCTGTTTGGTGAAACCTGCATGTTCAGAAGATATGGTCTGAACATACTTTCTGCCGAAAGTTCTCACCAACCCGTCAACTTTTCACCTACCTGTCACATTTGTCAACCGTGTCAGTAAGATCGAAGGATATCATCTTTCGACCAAAGGAGGTTCGACAGATAGTCATCCTTCGAGCATCCTTCGAAGTGTGAGACTTATCTTTCGGTCCAAGGAATATTTTCGAAACATACATCTTTCGGTCTACTGCTCTTTCTCGAAAGACTAGGATCCTTCGATTGGGGAGTCTTTCGAAGTCATCTTTCGTGTTCATCTTTCGGTCTACAGTCCTTTTTCGAAAGATAAGGATCCTTCGGTTGGAGAATCTTTCGAAAACATTGTTCGAAACTCAACAGTGATCTTTCGAACACTATTGATCCTTCGAACAGGTGTTGATCTTTCGATCCTTAGTCTGTTTTTGTTTAACAAGTTGTGATTTTCAGGTATTATTTTTCTTGATCAAAAATGAATCCAAGGTGGAATACTCTGGTAAATACAGATATGTATTTTGGTACTCCCTCATCTTCCGCACCGGTATCCTCTCAAGCTAATGCAATTTCTACCGGTCAATGGGCATTTGTATCAAATCAAATTCCAAGTGTTCAAAGCATTCTCTTAAGCGAGAGCGAAACTGGAAGTTTGAATCGGCCTCCAAAGTTGATGCACTTATATGAATATCCAGGATGGATTGATAGATTTCATACATACGTTCTTGGTCAAAATACAGAATTGTGGTTGCGGTTCATCACAGATTTCGATCAAACAATAGAGGTTGCCGCATCATCTGCTGCTACGTTTGCAGATCTTACAGAAGATCAGAAAAAGGTCTATGATTTGGAAAAGAAAGCTTATGCCATTCTTACTCAGGCATTAAGTAAAGATATTTATCATCAATTCGTCAGTTACAAGACGACAAAGAGGTTGTGGGATGCGTTGAAGACAAGGGGCGTGGGAAATGAAGCGACACGTCAATTGAGAAAAGAACTGCTGAAGAAAGAGTTTGATGGTTTTACTTGTATGGAGAATGAGTCATTAGGTGATTTGACTAGTCGATTTAATCATTTGTTGACTGAATTGACAAATTTTGGGGTTGTTACAACTCCTGCAGAGATTGTGAAAAGGTTTGCAGATTCGTTGCCACCTCAGTGGAATACTTTCTTGGAAATCATGAAGTACAATGGTACTTTAGCTACAACAAGTTTCAATGACTTTGTTCAAATCCTGGAAAACAAGAATCAGGAAGAAACTCTGAAGGCAAAAAGAATTCCCGTGCCTCAAAATCCTGAAATGTATTTTGGAACTTCTAGCAGTTCTACAAAACCGTCTTCACATGCTCCAATTCAAACAGCCTTTGTGACTAGCACAGACATGTATGGCAATACTATCCAAGTTTCGGTGCCTCCAAAGACAGACATGTATGGAAATCTGCTGGAACCAGTCCCCCAATCAGTACAACAACAAAACCAACGACCTCTCAGACCAACTGATATGTTCGGGAATCCATTACCTGTTCGATCTCCCGGAACAACAGACATGTATGGGAATCCACTTCCTCCTCAATCTACCGTACCAACAGACATGTATGGGAACCCACTTCCTCAACAACAGCAAGCTTGTTATGGAAGCACATCATCTGCTGGTCAGCAATCAAAGCCAAATACAGTACGGCTCGACACCTCAAGCTTTTCTAAAGTTAGTGTGGAAGTAGCAAAAGAACACATGGAGCTGCTAAACACTTTGGTGAGCGCATACTGTGGATTAGTGGAAGGTCAGATTGGCAACATTAATCTGACACAAGAAGACTATCAGCAGATAGATAAAGAGGAGATGGAGATGATGGATATTAAGTGGGCCTTTGCCAGTGCTGTTAGGCGAGCAAAAGATTTCATGGAAAGAACAGGCCGAACCAGCTTGGAAAGCAAGAAAGACACCAAGTATGGGTTCGATAAACAGGCCGTCAAGTGTTTCAATTGTGGTGAACGTGGTCATTTCAAGCGTGAATGTACAAGGCCATCTCAGCATGGGAACCAGAATCCTTTCCGAGGTCAAGGAAACAGGGCAAATCAGAACCAAGGAAGGAACAACGAGCGCACACTGGTGCCTGTCAACAACCAGAATCAACCAGGACCATCAAATGCCAACCAGGCACTTGTGGTCCAAGTAGATGAAGGTTGTGATTGGTCAATTCAGCTGAATAATGATGCTCCAGATGGAACAGCGTGTTTTGCTGAAATTGTCAAGGATCTTAAACACGCCAGTGGTGGAGAATCTTCCACCAATGGTGTTGAATCTTCTGAAGATGAAGACAGCTCCGGTTACAGTGGAAGTTCAGATGAAGAGTCCTCCGCTTCAGGCGATGATCATGTGGATGACACATCAAGTGCGTCAGTCGATGCAAATATTGATGAGCTATTGGAGGAAGCTGCAGCAGGAATTCAAAGAAGATCTATTTTGGTGGATCAAGCTACTTATTCTTCGTCTTCTCTCCATTCAGCCTTTATGGCTAATGTCGACAGTTCATCAAGTCAGGTATGTGTCGATGAACTCACTTCTGTTAGCTGTGATAATTGTGATAGTTTGAATGTTAGATGTGCTGATTTAGAGGCAAACATGTCTGAGTTGCAAGGCAAACACGATGCTTTACAAACTAGTTTGTTTGAATTGCAAGACAAACATGTTTTAGTGAATGATAAGTGGTGTGAATTGCAAAGCAAACATGAGGCTTTGCAGGAGAAATATGATGTGACATTTATTCACAATCAGAAATTGACCGTTGATCTTTCAAAATGCACAGAAGCCAACATGTTTTATGAAAACCATGAAAAGGAATTTAAGTCAATGATTGAAACATTAAAGAAAGATAAAACAGAGTTGACTAAAATGGTTTCCAGAAAACAAACTGACATTAATTTGTATATAACTCGTCTTGAGGTAATGCAAAAGGAAATGGCTTGTGTTAAAACTGAAAGTGAGGCGATCCGACTCAAGTTAGACAGTTATTTGAGTTCTAGCTATGTGTTGGATCACATCATTGATGTTCAGAAAGAGAAAAAGGATGTCACATGCATAGGTTATAAGAAATGTCCACCACCCGTGAGAAACAATTATGATGCCATGCCTGATGAGGAATATAGAACTCACTTTGAACCATCTGTTCCTCTAGATGTTGAAGAATTTGCAGGACTCGGATACAAGAAGGAAGTATCATCAGATTCAGATGCGTCAGCAGATACATTTGTAACTGCTGAACAGAATCAGGATCCTCCAGTTGTGATTGAGGATGCTGATTCCTCTGATGATGAATCTGATGATACTAATTCAGCAAAGTCTGATGCGGTGATAAAAGAAGAGGACATACCTCTTGAGAATCATATTCTATGTGATCCTCCTGCAAAGCCCGCTAAGACTGTTGCAATCGAGTCCGTGTCTGCAAAAGAGTCAGAGAGTGTGGATTTGCTGTACACTCTTGTTGGTGATAATAAAATTTATTCTGACAAAGATTTTCCGATTAAGAATGTAAATCAAGCCTTAATCAGTAAAGTTTTTGAAAATTCGACAAGTAAATTTCTGGGTAAGAAAGGATCACGTGTTACAGTAACACAGTGTCCACCTATTCCAAAGGCTGAAGTTCGAAAACAATATGGAAACCAGAAATTACCAACAGTGCAAAAACAGCAAAACCATACCAAGCCAAAAGAAAAATTGCCGGCTCAAAGTCAAAAGAAGCCAAATCAAAAGAAGAAAAAGAATGTAAACTTTGTGAAATCAAAGGGAACGGACAAAATTGAAACGTTTGAAAACAAATCTAACTTAGATTTTGTTAAACAAGCAACAGTGTTGAAAAGAAATGAACCAAACTGTTCGAAACCTAGTACCTCGAGATCACAAAGTTCATCATCAAGCTCCTACAGTTATGATACTCCGAGGTTTGTTGAGCGGAGATCATGTTTTGAATGTGGCACAATTGGACATATCATTCGAAATTGTCCATATCTTCATAAAGAAAAAGCCAAAGTTGATTCCCTCCATGGTAACAGTTACCATAAAAGATCTGTTTCACCAAAACAGGACCCTCGTCTTGTTAAACAACAAGAAGTGAAACAGAGAAAGAAACAACGGAAAAATGTTGAAAAGATTTTAAAACCGGAGGTTGTCCAAACGCAGTCTGTTAAGTTAGAAATTAAAAATGAAAAACAAACACAGATTTGGAAACCAAAACCAGTAATTGTTTCAGGGGGAGCTACATCAATTCCGAATCATCGGGAAATGGATGTCACAATCCTCGATGATGACGGACGACCCAAGTCTGTGAAGGCTTGGGTCCCCCTCTCCAACTAATCTCTGAATGAGTGTGCAGGATGTTCCAGGAGGAACTATTGATAGTCTTAAGAATGTTGATAGTGGAGCGTCCATGCACAAGATCGGCGACACCAGACTCCGAAACATCATTATACTAGGAGTTGTTGCCTTTGATGGAGAGAGGAGAAAAGAAGACAAAAATGTCTGATGGAAGAATGTTGTTGAAAGAAGTTGAAAAATTCGACATGACGAGAAATGTTCCAAAATTTGGTTGTCATGGTTTTTGATCGGGTCCTCAGGGAAGATTCAAATGAAAAGTATGTGCCTGCAGCACGTCTGAAGCTTTTTGAAGATTCATGGATTTTTCTTCCACAAGAAGTTCAAGTCCACAAGTTGAACGTGTAGGGTACTTTTCTCTAAGGTGTGACTGAAGAAAATATGTTGGTTGATCAAACCAAACCGGGTGTGCGGATGCCTTGGCGTGGATTGAACAACCGCACACTTCTTCTCAAGAGAAAGATAAAGACCTTCGCTGGTGCAATGTGGAAGACCAGCCGGACTCAGTGGTCTATGATCTTGTTGCTGTCAAGAGATTTCTCAGTAGCTACAAAATCGACTTTGAAAATCCACACCGGGTGGACATCCAGTTTGGGAGAGCATTCAGATTCCTGGCAATGCACGAAGCAGTTGCAGGATACGGTTTTTTTTTTAAATTCTAATCTCTCTTATACTTGTTGATTTTAAGCTACTTTATGAATTATTATCCTCTCATACAGCACTCTTTGACCTGACACGTTGAACTCAAATATCACCTCACACGTGATTGTTTCACTATGAAAATCCTCAATGTTGTCAAGGTCCACACCGATGACCAACGTGCCGACCTTTTTACCAAAGCATTTGACAAATCAAGATTTGACTTTTTATTGGTAAACGGCATTAAGGTCAAGCAAGAGTAATTCCAACATCGGAAAATCATTTTTGTAAATACCTTTGTGTTTTAAATTTGTCTTAGTTTATTGATTTTAGGGGGAGTAAATCCAAATTTGAAAATCCAAAAACATCGAAAAATTTCAAAAACACAAAAACAATAGAAAAACAAAAATGAGTTTCCTGGCGAGCAAAAGAGAAAATGATAGTACATCGGTGGTCTGTCTAAACCTCTTTAAACCCTAAATTGAAAAATGTTAAGCAGCTCTATATAAGATGTATCGGTAGGCTCACAATCATTTTAAAGTGTGCAGGGTGATATAAACTTAAATCGACTGAAGACTGGGTGGGAACCATTCATTGGCATATGGTCTTAGTACCGAAATTTCGTTTGAGAGATTGCCGAGGTTCTGAGATATTCGGTCTTTATGCTGCTTATCATCTGGGTATCATGGTTGTATCTTTTACCGAAAAATAACGGGGACGCAAGTCTAGATCTTCCATGATACCATACATACGTGTACATATTGCATACGACCTCAATAAGTGATAAACAATCACATGTCCCTCAAAATAAGTGATAATATATCACATTTATCCGGGAGTCAAGTTCGTCTCTCTGCTGTACGAAAGTACTGACCTGTTCACGGACTTGCTCCTGTGCCCTCATGCATCGAAAATCAAGTTCCTCATCAATAAGTGATTATATCACATAGGGCTTGTTTTCAATCAAAATAAGTGAGAATCTCACATCATATACGGTCAAACAGATGATAATCGGTATACTCACCGGTAAGATGAACCCTCGTGCATACCTTGATACGGGAATGTGTCGTGATGTGGATGAACACCGGTCGGTAAGTATAAATCATACCTTAACGTATCCCCTCGCCATGATTACAAATGATAAGTTGAGTTTATGTGGACAACAATACCGATAATCTTTATAGGATGCTTATCTTAATGTTAACTAAAAGAACAACAAGAACGTTTTGGCATGACCGTACACTGATATGATTCTCTTACCCTCGAAACTCGCAAAAAGAATGTCTGTATATATTTATTTACTGCTTTCAGTCTTTAAATTTGAAATATTCAAAAAGCCAAAAAGATTTTATTTTCGATCGTACGATGTGGAGCTCGAGTCTTCGTTACCTGAAACCTGAACGAAAACTGAAAACGACTAAATCTTCATAAACGGTCGAAATTTGCAAAGTGTTGAAAGTTGAAATTGAAATTGATAAAATACTTTAAACTTTCAAACTGTCGGACGGTGTTTGTTTAAACAATGGTCACATGTGTGTCGTTTGTTTATGTTTACTATATTCCAAGCAGTTGTTCTCATTACGCGTTTCGATTTCTTGCATGTGCAGATTCTAAAGGCAAGGAGAACATGGTCGATGACAAGCTTCGGAATGAAGACACGACGTGAAGGCACTCAAATGATGAAGATAATCGAGTTGCCGCTGACTATCATCAACACCGCAAGGATCTCACTTCATAAAGATCAAGACTTTCACGAGCATAACTCAAGGGGGAGCTTATGTTAAGGGGGAGTTTGTCAACACACTTCCTACATGAAACGGGGAGTTTGTTGGTACACTTTCTGCTTTCAAGACGTGAAGACTTTGAAGATCCTCCGACATTGAAGACTTGAATAGAAGTCAAAGACTTGAAGACACGAGAACTTACAAGAATGAAGATCGAGACAAAGCTACAGCCAGACAAAGCTACAGCCAAGG
>JARYGA010046181.1:0-27101 GCA_030545235.1 Helianthus tuberosus
TAAGTAAGTAAAATCAACCACAATACAATTGGTGACCAAAAGCTAGTTAACCAAGTTCAAATTAAACAGCGGAAGCATTAAAGGTAAAACCCAAAACATAAGTTTAGTAAGTTCATAAAGTTCAAATATTAAACACGGGACATAACAGTCCATATCCCACAACGACCTCCTCCTCGTGCAAGCTCCATAAGCATCTAACGCCTTGTAAGGCATGTAACAACGAGTCAACAACAAAGTTGAGTGAGTTCACGGTTGGTTGTTTAGTTTTAAGTTGTTTCCGAAAACATGGTTTGTCTTTTGCTGGCTTACTAGCCGTGGGGGTTACCCCATAGTTGAAAATATGATTAACCAATTACTTCTTTCCCAAACCATGCCCATAATTAGTGGGGGCTTCCCCATGTGAACTACTAGACTGTTACCATATCGACTACTAACGAAAGTAAGTTGTGCCCTACGTCAATGTCTATCATCATTGACAGTTTGCCATAGTCCATTAGTACACGCCCGTCCGACTGGCACGGTGTGAGGTTTGTTAAACCTAATAGCGCTATTAACTAATGACCCGCTCACTATTGGCCTCGGCGATTAAGTCGATATAAAATGAGGGACTTAATGATAGAGTTTTGTCTAGTAAGTTTTAAGGTTGTTGTCCTACCCAAGGAGGACGAACGTACATATTCTACCCAAGGAGAATACCCAGGATTAATATTGGCATCCTACCCATGGAGGATGGCGGTACATATCCTACCCAAGGAGGATATGTAGGTTCCGTTTTAATTCTTTAACCCATTCCCAAACCACCGGGAATCCCATACCTTAGAAAGTGTGTTAACTCACCTTGGTTTGCTCGGTTAGATTAGTTACTCTAATAATCAGAAATCAAGAACATCCTAATAAGGTACGGATAACAATCAGTTTCTCATGCATAACACGTATCCTGCGTACGGTTTATCTACTCATTACTTCTATCACGTACCACACAATTCTAATGTCAAAGTACTTTGTTAAGTTTATTATTTTACCCTAAAATAATATAACTATCTCACAAAATAATCAAGTATCCACACAAGTGTTCTAGTATAAAATATATATTCTAAATATATATATTTAACCATTTTACTTGTAAAAATCAACCTCCGATACTTTGTATTTTTGTAACAAAACTCATGGCGAAGTTTATTTTGAAAATAAAGTTAAAACGTATTTGTGAACACTTGTTAGAAAAATAATTTCTAAGTGTTGGAATTTTTAGAAAATTTCGCCAGAGTTTCCTTTGTAAATGGAGGTGTCCATGCTAATAAGCATATCATTTTCTTTTCCAAAAATCATTCAACAATCAACAACAATTTACCAAGAGCAAACTATTCTATTTACAAACCAACATGAACTTGATGTTCCATAAAAACGCGTAGTAACTTGGTATGGCGTTTAGTGGGTTTAGTTACCCTCCAAAGTGTGTTTACTTTTATTAAAATCTCATCCTCGGGATTTTTAGGTGTTCACAACTTCTGAACATATTTTGCAAAAATATTTACTTATAACATCTTCTTGTGTTAAAAGTATTTCTACACTTATGTTGTTATTTAAAAATA
Organism: Helianthus tuberosus; assembly: GCA_030545235.1. NCBI lineage: Eukaryota > Viridiplantae > Streptophyta > Magnoliopsida > Asterales > Asteraceae > Helianthus > Helianthus tuberosus. Next base: position 1,593 of record JARYGA010046181.1, read on the forward strand.
GTGTAGGTTTAATAAAACTATGTTTTTTCTAAAAATCATCCTTTTTAAACTTGGTTCTCTTGAAAATCGTTCACAAGTCTTGGGTTCACAAGTTCACTAGTTTACTAGGTTCATTATTTTCCAAGAAAATTATCTTTCTTTCAAGTTCATGTTTAGCTTAGAAGATGATTATTTCATGAAAGCACATAATCATCACCAAACTTGCTAAACCATGTCTTTAATCATAATCTATCAAGTTCTATGTTATGATCAACATCAATATTAACAAGCAATCATCAAGTAATCAACAACATAATCAAAACAACTTTACATCTTCAAGTTTCCATTTTATGTAACCTTTATGTTCAAGTTTTAAGTGTATGATTCTTAGTATTCTTAAGATTCCATCAAGATATAGCTTTTAACCACTAAAACATGAAGTAACAAGAGTGTATAAGAAGCTTACTACTAGCTTGAAGCTAGGGGAAGAAACACTAGAGAAAATGAGTGGATAAAAGCACGCTAGAGAGGTCCTTGATGATCCGTGAGTTCCACCCTTCGTTATTCACCTTGATACACCTTGAATGAGGCTTGGATTTAATGAACAAGAATCGAAAGTGGTGGTGGTGATAAGGGGTATGTTCGGCCGAAGCTTTGTAGAGGGAGGGAGAGAAGAAATTTTGTTGTGAAGATGAAGATGAAAGTAGCTAATTCTTATATCCTTCAAGACCGTTTTATCCAATGGAACACTTGTCTCCAAAGTACCATACACATCTAAATCAAATCCCTATGAAAGATTATGGAGGATTTGCAAAGAGATTGAAGTAATCTTGTGGGGCCATGCTAGTGACCGTGAATTGCAATGGGGGGGGGGTTAGTTGTAAATTTTTTGATGGTAAAAGGTGATAAGAAATAATTAGTGGAAGGTTAAGGTGTTATGTCTTGTGTTAGTGTGTTACATGCTTTATGTGGTGTGTGTAAGTGTTCGGGAACCATAACTAGCTCAGAAAAATAAAAACAATGCTTCTTGCAATATTTTAGTGTTCCGGGTAATGTCCGGTTATTCGGTTAGATACCGTTCCGTTAAAATGCTAAGTTATACCGTTTAGTGTCTTTTATGTTTCTTTTTGTAACATTTTTAATTCCCAACCCTTAGGAAAGCATACAGGACTATTTAGTCAATTTTCTACACAAGACTAGTATGTTAACAAGCACATGTAAGTATGATGCAGTAATCAGAAAGCAGTTAAGTAATTCATCACAGTCATCAAGCACTTAATTAATATAAATAAATCGTACGGATACATGTAATTATGAGGGTTGTCACATGGATTCCTGGTGTGCTTTAAATATCCATGTCCAAAGATAACAAATTAAAGGTCAAGGTAAACAATTATGTGATTATGTGCTTATGTTTTCTCTTTTATGTTTTTGCGTGATCCGAATTTTTTCGTTATCCAAATCCTCGTAGAAGCTTCTATATCTTCGTGTAAGGGATTCATAGTAGGATATCTAAAGGTACTACCTTAAATCCTTAATGGGCTTCTACGTAATAGTTAAGACCCTTGGATTATAAAGTACTATTCCATAATTAGACCCCTTGAGTAGTCTAGTTAAACAGATTGATCCAAAAATCTGGTTATGAATGTCATGTGATGATATAGCTGAAAAGACTCCTTGGTGGTCTATTTAAAGAGATCATTTGTGGATCTAATTAAAAGGACCCTATGGTAGTCTAGTCACACTCATCACAGGTTTGATTTTTCTTCCCCTACACATTATGAAATGCATTGTGTGGACTGTGCAAGGAATTACGTAATTATGGATGCATACATAATTATGGAATTTAGTGCACAGAAACCACAGCAAGTTTTGTCATGTGTCTAGAGTTAACTCTATTCATTTCCATTTCTGATGAAGCACCTGTTGAAAATGACTCCGTCCGTTCATTTTGGTTTCTAAAGAATGTCCGTTAGGGAAATGAATATCCTTTTGAGTTAATTCTATTCATTTCCATTTCTGATGAAGCACCTGTTGAAAATGACTCCGTCCGTTCATTTTCATTTCTGAAGAATGTCTATTGAGGAAATGAATATACTTTTTATTATTCCTTCATTTCCATTTCTGATGAAGCACCTGTTGAAAATGACTCCGTCCATTCATTTTCGTTTCTAAAGAATGTCCGTTGAGGAATTGAATATCCTTTTGATTATTCCTTCATTTCCATTTCTGATGAAGCACCTGTTGAAAATGACTCCGTCCATTCATTTTCATTTCTGAAGAATGTCCATTGAGGAATTGAATATCCTTTTGATTATTCCTTCATTTCCATTTCTGAGGAAGCACCCGTTAAAAAAATGACTCCGTCCGTTCATTTTTGTTTCTGAAGAATGTCCGTTGAGGAAATGACAGGATTATGCCTTGCATATCTTTGGTGGTTATTTAACACAAAGTCACAGACAGGCTCCTACGAATAAATTTCGGGATAAATTTTCCTAAAGTAGGGGAGACTGTGACACCTGTGCCTCTACGACCATCAAAACAAATACCAAATCAATGAAATATTGTGTTTCATACTTGGGATTTGTATAAATCGCTTTCTGGAAAGTTATACGCGAACTGATGCGTAAATATAACTAGTTTAATGCAACAAACATTCTGGAATAGTGACATAGGCTTAACATATCTTAAATAACCTTTACATAACTTAGATATAAGTTTTGGAGGGTTTGGTATGCCGAAATCAAGTTTATTCGATCACAGGGACTAATTTCGACAAACTGTGAAAGTATGCCAATTTGTACTGTGACGAGCATTCCGGAACTTGATCATAAGTTAAACATGCCCTAAATATCCTTTACATAGCTTAGAAATAGGCTTTGAGGTGTCTGGTGCGCAAAAATAAACTTATTTGATCAACAGGGACTAAAAGCGTCAAAAAGTTCCCAAATGACCAGATTCACTGTGTCTAGTCCAATTTTGAGGTTTTGATGGTTTTTAACCATTGATTATGGATACTATGGGCTGGTATTTCATAGTTTTTAGTGTTCCCATGGTTTTGAAAACCATGTGCCCACTTGTAAGGTCAAGATCAAAGCATGATTTGCGAGAAACGATCCTAACGGTTCTCCGAAATCTATAAATACCCAAGCTCCCATTCCATTTTCCTCACACCTTGATCTGATTTTATGCTCTAAGTTGAAGCTTTATGCTTCATACCTGAGTATTTAGATCAAGTTCTTCCTAGCTTGGACCCTTTGTAAGTTTCTTTCATGCTTTTATGCGTTTTTAAGCACAAAAGTCAAACTGTGTTTGACTTTCTGCTTTGACCAGGTTATGGTCAACACAAAGTTCGTTTGAACTTTGCAACATGAGCATAATCACGATGGTTATAGTCTCTTGTGACTATACCTACTGATTACCACGTTGATTAGGTGTAGTGACGAGTCATAGTTTCGGTCAAAATGCGTATTCATGCGTATTTTGCAACCAAACTATTCTTAGGTATCAAAACCTTTTGTTTTGATATCAAACTTGTTTTCTAACTTCGTTAAACTTGTTTTAACATGTTTAACTCGTCACTTTTAGTTTAGTGCTTATACAGGGACGTAAGATAGGCGGTCTAAACAACCGCTTTTACTTTCGTACCCGACCCGTTTGGTCGATCATTAGGATCCGACCAAGAATTTATTGTGACCATAGTTGTATAGGGAATAACCTTTCGAGGTTATACGTTATGGTCACTTCGTTTAGTTAGTTGTATGATAGGTAGTTTATATGCCTTAGGAAAATGACCAAAATGCCCTTTTTACGCATAAATTCATTTTAAGCATATGTAACATAAATTTTGGCATCTAAACTGATTAGGCAACATTATTAAACATGTTAAGGCATATAATACTTGTCATAGGACTAGTTAGGCGGTCCGAACGCGTTTTACGCGAACGACGCGTTAACGTAGCGTAAGCTACCTTAACGAGTCGTAATGGGTCGTAAGCACTTAGGTTAGGTTTTGTTTTAGAATATAGGCTTTGTTAAAACAGATTACATGAGTCCCTACACTCAATTGATTTACAAAACCTCATTTTATCCGATCCTTCGATTTAGGTCCGTTTATTAACGTAGTTACCTATATTAGGTGCCGTTTGATTTCCGTGATCCCTCTAGCTTTGCTTGGTTGTTAGTCAAGACTTCTAAGCACCCTCAAGTGAGTACATAGTCCCCTCTTTTACTGTTTTTCAAACTGTTTTGGGGTGATACACATGTGCCTACTTGTTACTTTCATGATTTCATGCTTTTATATCATATACTTGCTATGTTCATTAGTACGTAGATAGTACATGATTTCATTATGTTTTGCTATGTATGTTCACTTAGCATGCTAGCACATTGATTTTCGTAAATTACATTTTGTTGCATATGCTCATCCAGTATATGGACACATTGTTTTACATTTTAAACTGTTTGAAGCTGTTTGATTTATGTGAACCTTTTGAAGTTGTTTGATTTATATGAACCGTTTGAAGCTGTTTGATTTACGTGAACCGTTTGTAACTATTTGATTTATGTGAACCGTTTGTAACTGTTTGATTTATGTGAACCGTTTTAATCTGTTTGAACCGCTGGGTTAGGGAAGTGATTAGGTAATGGGGCGAGAGTAATGTGTTAAAAGCATGGTGGATACGCCGCTGGTACATCCTATATATAAGTGCTTTTAACACATTATATATCGTTGCGTTATCTAGATCACTTGGGCAAGGTTATCAAAACAAAGTTATATTACAAGGTTTTTCTAATAATATAAACCATACGAGTTTTATTAACAAGTTTTTACGAGATGTTTTACGATTTGATTTAATAAAATAAATGTTTTGGGTTAAGAATCATGGCTACGAGATTTTATAAAGTATAACCAACTTGATTTGAGTTGGTTAGTTATGTCGCAATACTATACTTTTCCAAACAAGGTTTTTAATTAGGTATTGCAACATGTAAACTAGCCATGGATCAGACACTCACATAAAACCTATGTACTCGCCGGCATTTTTATGCTGACGTATTTTCACATGTGTTTCAGGTACCGTAGTTGGTGATGTTTGATGATGATATTGATGCATACTCACATAGGAACGAATGAGGCCTTAGTGACTTAATAACAATGAAAGTCTATTTGTTCATGTTTTGTTTCTAATTTCAATGTAATGTAATACATATAATTCAATAAAACAAAACTTCAATCCATGTGTTATGAAACAATGATTCTGTTACAACACTCCCCGATGTTTCCGCAACGATTTGTTGTTTTACGTGGTCAGTGTGTGACAAGTTAAGATACTCACATGTGTGACAACCCGAACTTTCAAGGTTAGTAACGTTTAATCGTGTGATCTAAATTTCTTATCCCTTCCAATGTGTTAAACGTTCTTGCTATGCCAATCCGTTAAACATTTTGTTATGTTAAACTTTTCAAACACTCGCGACTTTAATGAACTAATTAAATGAAAACGTAACCGTGTATGATTGAGTGTGTGGATTAGATTAACTCTGTGGGACTAGTAGTTAGCTTAGACCACAATATCACTAAACCATTTTGGCCCACACACACCCGGAGCCCAACCCGAGAACACACCCTTTTAGTGATGCCATGATCATGGTTAGGCTATGTAAAGCCCAAATTAGGTTAGGAGAGGGCCGGTTAGCAATGAATTAGTTTATATGCACTTATTAGTGGAATGGGCCTCTCATCTCGGTCAATAATTAAATCTGGCCCAAAGCTAATTCCCTTGGCCCGTGTGTTTGTGCACATATATTAGGATGTTGATATGTTACGTACCTTAGGGAACAAATCGCACACAAACCCTAAACACCCCTTGAGGTCGACGGTATCAAGAAGAGCACCAGTTTTGTTGCAGCTTGCTCTTTTTCCTTGTGTGTTAATCATCTAGTCCGTTTATTCGGTTAGTGTAATCTCATCTTGTTACAAATCAAGTTCTCTTGGCATGCATGATTTTATTGGTACTTGATGTTATGTTGTCTTTATGTGTGTGCAATCTTGAGTAATATTAGTATTATGTATGATCAGAGACGCTGAGAAATTGTACCATGTTGTTATGAAAATATTGATCAGGATTATTAAACTAGTAAATCAAGTCACAAGTTGGTTATTTAATTCTAGGAGTATATATATACATATATCATTGTTTTGATTTGAATTAAATATAGGATTGCATGATGTTAGAATTCTAATGAAGCTATTGTAGGTACTGCTAATAAATCTACGGGCATGCTTAATGATAATGATTGATGATCTAGAAATCATATGTGTTATCACTATTGATTAGTCGTGTTATATGTAATCATGATTTACCCGAAACTACATGTATGTTGCATTATGTCAGGAGAAATCTAATGTGTAGGGTAGTGTGGTGGGTTAATGAATTAACGGTATGGGGATTCTGATTGTGTATAATATACATATTAGAAAGTGATTTGGGAACATATGTAACATCAGAAAATTGTAGAATCTCTAAGGAAATAACTGGTAGAAACAAAGCAGTGCGTAAATTTGGATCACATAACATAATGTGTGGGCCGGGTAGAGGTTGTTTGTTATTAAGTGAATAGCACAATCTTTCATGTTGGGCCGGACTGAATAAGTAATTGCACATTGGTATTGAATGGCACATATGTTTGGGCCGAATACTTTAACAGGTTGCATATATATTAGTTGGGCTGATATTTGTTAAATGGGTTGTTAGAGTTATTGGATTGGTTATTAGTAATGGGCCGCACTAAAATTGTCAAAACATAATAGGTGAAGTATGAGATCATACGTGTTGAAATATATGTGTTTTGTGTGGTCTTGGGGCCCGTTGCACTGTTGGGTCACACTAGTCTGGTCCAACGCAAATTGTTAGGGTATGGGTTGCATTGTCGAGGGTGTGACAAAAATGGAATTAAACGTGATGTTATCTGATACATGTTTAGTGTAGTATGAATTTGTGATGTGAAGGTGTATATAACTTGAATACTCGCTATAACTCGTGTGATAATATGTGCCAAGCTTGTTCATACTTGCATAATAAAGATATGTGATCTATGTGTGTAAGAAACTGACTGTTATCGGTAACCCTTTTAGGGCGTGTTTGATCAACTGTTAGACAAGTAAACTAATTCTACCGAGCAAACCAAAGGTGAGTTCACACTTTCTACAAGGCATGGGATTCCCGGTGGTTGGGAATGGGTAAAGGATTAAATCGGAAACTGCGTGATCTCCTGGTTTGGGGACACGTACTACATCCTCTTTATTGAAGGGTGACAACACGGAACCTGCGTGATCTCCTGGTTTGGGGACACGTACTACATCCTCTTTATTGAAGGGTGACAACGCTAATACTAGACCAACAACTCTATCATGAAGTCCCTCACTTTTATATCGACTTAATCGTCGGGCCAATGGCGAGCGGGTCATTAGTTAGATAGCGTTATTTAGGTTTGACAAGCCTCGCACCGTGCCGCAGAGGACGGGCGTGAACTAATGGATCTGGGCACTAGTCAATGATGATAGACATTGACGTTAGGGCACCAACTTACTTCAGTCAGTGGTCGATATGGTAACGGGTCTAGTGGATAACATGGGGAAGCCCCCACTGGTTATGGTTTGGGAAACAAAGGATTGGTTAACTCATGCTTTACGAATGAACTTATGGTTTTTTGAACAACTTTCAAACGGACAACCAACTGTGTACTCGCTCAACTTTGTTGTTGATTCATTGTTACATGCCTTGCAGGCCTTTAGGTGCATATTGTTGGAACTTGCTGTCTGGGAGGCTGGAGTGGTCATGGGTCGAGATACATGGAATCGCAACACAAGACTAATGGTTTATAAACACTTAACGAATGAATTATGCTTCCGCTGTATATTGTGAATTGTTTGTAATGTTGTAACTGTGACAACCCGCACTAAACCAGGTATCCGTACGACTTCATTAGTAATTAATTACTGCTGAATTACTGTGCTTACTTGAACTTATGAATAAACTGCTACTTGAATACTGATACATGTACTTACTTGCATCATACTTGCTTGCTGTCACTACATTATTTACATGCTGAACCTTAGTGACAAACATGATGCACAAAAAGCACAGTAGCACAATACACAGATAACCTATTGAACATGCTGATAAAGCCAGCATCAGGCAAACATTGCCTCCAAGGCCTATAAGAGCCTGAGATATTTTGCTACACTAGTGGTGAGTGTAGGGATACAAGGGTTGTAGAACTGCGTCTCTAGGAATAAGTTACAATGACTGGATGTGCCTAAAACGTGCTCTAAGCACAAAATTCAGCACTTTACATAAATAATTCAGCTTTTAGCTAACTAATAAAGTGCCAAAACATGAGAAAATATTGCTAGACACTTTCCAAAGTGTCAGGAATGAGTCGTGTCACTAAAAAGAGTATTAACGACACTTTAAAGCTTTGTTAACGCTTTACCGGATTACTATCCAACCAAACAACCGGACTATACCCGAAACATGAAAATATTGTTATTTTCATTATTTATCTTTTCTGAGCCAGTTGGGGTCCCCGTATGCCCTAACACCCGTCATAACATACTACACATTAGTAACCGAGTTAACACTTACTTAACCTAACTAATGTGCCTAACTAACTAGTTGGTTTCGGACTAGGACCCCCCCCCCCCTCTTTACAACCGTCCCCATGTGGGGGACACACTTGTACTTTGTAGATTTTTATAATCTCTATTGCCTAATATCATCTAGACACATGATCCATTGGATAATTACCATATGAATTGTCTATAAGTTCAAGGGTTAACACATGATCATTCCATTTTAACCACACTTAACACAACACATTCTCTCTCTCTTGCTCTACAACTTACGGCCAAGCACCCCCATATACACCCATCCATTTTTGATTTTGTTCTTCACATTTCAATAACATACAAGTGTCAAGGATCACGTATTAGGAAGCTTGGTGCAAACAGAAGGCGAAGGACCTCTTTATCTTGCTTTTATCCACGCGTTTTTCGCTTAGATTCTTCCCTAGCCTCGAGCTAGTGGTATGTTACTTAAATCACCTACTTGAACTATTTTAAAGTGGTTAATACGAATTGTAACGGTTAAAACTCGTTAACATACAAGTTGAAGCACAAAAGTCTACTTTAAACACTAAAAATGTTGGTTAATAGCTTATAAGTGGTGTAAATGTTGTAGTAATCAAATTGTGTGATTATTTAGACCCGATCTATGTTGTGGTAGCTCAGATCACCATTTAACCCGGTCTAGTCATGTTCTTGGATCATGACATAAGGTTATTTTGGAAGGAACAAGGGTTAAAAGGTGAAACTCTACCACACCCGAATCATGAACTTGTGTAAAAACATTTTGACAAGTGAAAAAGTGTTTAAAACTAGTAGATCTACGTATCTACAACCGGTATTTTCAAAGGACCACGCGTCAAGGAAATCATGTTTCTAAAAGAAGGATCTTATAATAACAAGAATGATTTTATGAACACACAAGTGTATAAACACTTGTGTAACACTAAGTTCCGACAAAGAACTAGTTTTGTCAAATGTTACTAGAAGTTGTAAAGATGCAATTTCTTTAAAAACAAGGCTTTTACGAAACCGGTTGGATTTATATAAAGATACACCAAAGATAAGGAGCTTTATCACATATTTTTGGATAAACTACAAGTTCATGTATTTTTGCGATTATAACTATTTTAACTAGTTGAATATTGTTTATTGTTGAACAAGAAAATTGTTGATTTGATTTAGAAAAGAAAATGATACGCTTGAAAGCGTGGCCACCTCCAGTTACAGAGGAAACTCTGGCGAAATTTTTCTAAAAACCTAACACTTAGAATTATTTTCACCAAAAGTGTTAGAAATGCATTTTACATGTTTTCAAAATATAAAATTTCGCCACAACTTTATTACAAATATCGAAGGTGGGATTTTCACAAAATTAAACGTGATAAATATATGTTTAGTAAATATATTTTTCACAACGTCACTTGTCAATTATTTTGTGAAGAGTATAAATATTATTTTTAGGGTAAAACTAATATTAACAGACGTTAACGAATCAAAAATAATACGAACGCCTCTACGATAAACATATAAGTTACACCGGTAATTATTATTACCACTCGATCATTAAAACGTAACTTACGCATTTTTACGGAAATAATTATGAACGCGTATGTTTGACAAAGTATTATTTTGGGAGAATTTTGTGAAGTAAAAATATAATATTTTTGAGAAAAATATTTATATTTTGGAGTTAGAAATAAATATATATTAAGTGAGACTTCATAATGTATTACGAACGCACATGTATTAAATCCCCCATCCTTGGGAAGGAAAATGACTACCAAGTATGTACAGAACATAAACACGAAATAGTTGTCTAACTATTTCCCCAAAAACTTAAACCATAAAGCTAAGGCACGGCCGTCCGTCTAATAGAATTAGTACGTGTAGGTCGTCACACAGCAGCTTGATTTGGAGGCATATTTGGTAGAGACGCACCACAGTGAGTTCATGTCCCCCTTTTCTCTAACTGTTTTCAGTTTTCTTAACTGCGGGGGTGAAATACATGTTACTATGGTTACGAGTACTTTTTACATGGTATGGTTAGCGTAAGGAGGTTTACTACTTAGATCATGTGAGTGGGTAGGCGAAACTTGAGGCCATTAATCCTCATTGTAGGACCGAGGGACAGTAGCGGTAGATCTATCTGGGTGTAGCGAGCCCAACCCCTGAGCCCGCATAATGGACCAGGCGGTGACTTTGTGCCCCAACGCGAAATACGCTAGGTTTGAGTCTTCCTACTTGCACTTCACAAACATCAGTGGCTTTGCAACCCATTGACGATCTCATTTTCCTTATTGCTACATATCAGGATTTTCATACTCACAAAGGTTTATTTACTCACTTACACATGAACTCGCTCAACATTATTGTTGATTTTTCAACTTACATGTATTTCAGGAAATTAACGGATCTGGCACGGTATGGAACGTTTTCCGCTGCACTAGTCATGAGGTCATCTGGGTTTGGGGAATGTGACTCTTTCCTGGACAAGTCACAGTCCTTAAACTGTGTTTATGTTATGTTATTGTTTGTGTTTATTGAACAATGTCGTTAGAACGTGTTTCCGTTAAGACAATGTTATCATATTTGGTTTTCAAAACTTAATCGAATGGATGATCTTGCATGGTTTTATTTCATATAACTTTGTTATGGTTAAGCTATGGTATTAAGAAGTCACACCAAAATTAACCACGCTTCCGCAAAGCCAGGGTGTGACAGCTTGGTATCAGAGCTCTAATCATAGCGAACTAGGATTCTTTCTCGAGTCTAGACTATGATCACTAGGGCTCTCACGAAAACATTTTACTGCATACCACTTAAGTCCAGATCCAAAACTTTTTACAAACAAAAGTTGAGCACGTTGATTTATTATAGGCTCAGCCTGGAGGGCTGAGGCTCGGTCTGGAGGATCGAGGCTCGGTCTAGGTGACCGAGGTAGTTGAGCACGTTGATTTATTATAGGCTCAGCCTGGAGGGCTGAGGCTCGGTCTGGAGGATCGAGGCTCGGTCTAGGTGACCGAGGTAGTTAGCTAGTGAGGCTAGGAAGAGTAGGCTCAGTCATGAAGGCTGAGGCTCGGTCAAGGGGACCGAGGCTCGATCTAAGAGGTCGAGGTGGAGGATAGAACAGTGTTCGAGACTGGGAGGAATTTGGCTAGTGGACTAGGAGAATGATTTGAATGCTTACTTGGTGACTTATGTGATTATATGATTATATGATTGATTATTATACGTATATGCGTTTGTGTTACAAACATCATGCTTTCATCATATACTAGAAAGATGGACACTACGAATCCCATGGCCATAGTGTCAGACGACATAGTTTCATCGAAGCACGAGGTGTACATTTCCGATACTACCGGCACAGACAATGACGACTTTCAGCCCTTTTGCGCTGCCTGAAGTCGTAGCAGAGCCTACTGATGGCCATCTTGTTGGGAGTTTGCCACTCGCGGTGATCCCTGCTCCTGTGCCCCCTTGCCGCTTATCCTGTTGATGATATGCCCCCCCAACGTGGCCTCTAACGACGATAACGACCTACTAGAGGAGGACCCATTCGAGGGCAGGACCCTATTGCTGCTGGTATTAGACTACTGCATGCGGACGCTTCTGCAGGGGAAACTCATGCCAATTCCCCTATCCCAGACTCATTTGAGTTTCTGACATCTGCATCTTTGCACATACAGGGAGTGCAGCACCACTCACACGACGCCGACCCTGATATGGCGTCAACAGCTGCCCCAGTTCTCGCACACAGATTTGAGTTTGATCGCGATATTGAGGACGATTCTGTTTTTCCACCTGGTTTTGATCCAGACCATGACATTGAATTCATGCACTTAGACCAGCCCTTGGAGGATCCTGTAACCCCCTGTGTTTGTTGATCCAGCTGATCTTGAGATGGAGTTTTTTATCCGGAGCCGGCCGTGGCCCCTGAGCCAGGCGCTGCTCCTGACCCCGCATTGGAGCATGACCCTGTTCATGCCAATGCACCTACTGTTGCTCCTTGATTAATCATCTGCTTGGACGAGAGAAAATTTGGGGTAACTGTGCAAGACAATTTATTATTACGGGGGCCCACGTAATAACGATTTGTAGTGCACAGGAATCCTGGTGGACTCTGCGGGTCAAGCTAATGATAACCAATGCAGCAGGAAATAACTTAAATACGAATGACCAAGGCGATGCAGCCTCGAGTTCATTCTATTACAAGCAACAAGCCAAATTGGCAAGCCTATGTGAAGGCTCAGAAATTTATTTCCCCACTCATACATTGAGTATATTTGCGTGTGAAATTGGGTGATTACATGATGGCTTATGTTGCTATATACACCTCATAGACAATTGAAACGTTGTCTAACCCGCTTCACACCACTTCGACAAAAGGGAATGTCACCCAGACGTGACACAAACACCAGTACGTTGCCAAGGACAGAAGCCGAGCTGCAAGAACGCATCTCACAGATAAATGCACGACATAAAGCCCTCCGCTCTAAGTACAACGATGGCATTACTGGAGATAACCCTCCGACTGGCTGCACCTATAAACAGTTCCTGAACTGCAAGCCTTTGAACTTTGACAGAACAGGAGGCGCCGTTGCATTTGTTCGTTGGTCCGAAAAGACCGACTCCATTCTAAGAATGAGAAACTGTTCGCCCCAACAGATTGTTACCTATATCTCGGGATTATTTCTAGATAACTCACTCTCATGGTGAAACCTTCAGTCTCAGACCCTTGGCACAGACGCTGCTTATGCACTGAGCTGGGATGAGCTCAAGGAAACGATTGAGGGAAATGTTGTTTTAGGACTGGAATTTAGAAGCTTGAGGTGGAGTTCAGAAATTTGAAGATGGACGAACCAGAAATTCCTGAACTTGTCCGGCGATCGCACGACTTGTCTAGGGTCGCCCCCCCTACTTAGTCGAACCGGAGTTCAAAAGGATTGAACGATTCATTTGGACACTTGCACCCCAGATCAGGGGTATGGTTACTACCTCGAAGCCTTCAACCATTGCAGAGGCTATCAATATGGGTGATTTATTTATAACATGAGATGTTATGTGATTGATAACATGAGATGTTATGTGTTGATATTGTTGTATACTTACGTACACTCTACTTACTATGACCTAACCTACGTGAAACGTCTTTTAGAAGATGCCACCAAGACGCAAGATGCGCATACCCACCTCGGAGGCAGAACTTCAAAAGATAATTGCCACAGCTATAGCACAGCACGAGGCCATTCGCTCCGATTGCAGCAAAGGTACCTCAGGAAATAACCCCCCCAACAGCTGCACCTACAAGCAGTTCTTAGACCACAAACCTCGAGAGTTCGACGGCACCGGAGGTGCCTTAGCCTTCGTGCGCTGGGTTGAAAAGACAGATTCTGTCTTACGATTGAGCCAATGTGACCACGAACATCAAGTCAAGTATATAACTGGACTATTGATGGATGAGGCTCTGTCATGGTGGAACCATCAAATTCGGACGATGGGCGAGACCGCTGCGCATGCTATGACGTGGGACGAACTGAAAAATCTAATGCGTGAAAGATATTGCTCGAGGGCAGAAGTCCAGAGATTGGAGACAGAACTGTGGAACTTGAAAATGAAAGGACCGAAGATAGCAGAGTATGTGCAAAGATTTAACGAATTATCACAAGTTGCCTTACTCCTGGGGACACCAGAGTTTAAGAGAATCGAACAGTTCATAAGGGGATTGGCACCTCAGATTCTAAGCCTGGTAACAACATCAAAACCCTCAACGATCACCGAGGCTATCAACATAAGCATAGCACTCACGGAAGAAGCAGTTAGACGAGGAGAATTTTCCACTGCGGAGGAGAAAAAGGAGACTGCTATAAAGGCATCTGGGGATAACAAGAGGAAGCTCGCAAATTTCAAGATGGTTACTCGGGTAAGTAACAAGAAGAAGGCCAAAAAGGGAAAAGATTACAAGGGTATCCTACCTAAGTGCGACAATTGTTTACGTTATCATGTCGGGCGATGCAAATATGGGAACCGTGGTAACTGTGGCAAGGTGGGACATGTCAAGGAAACTTGTTGGCAAAATACTGAACATAGTAATGGGGGCCGAGACGGTAGTGAGAATCACGAAGGGGAAAACGACAATGATAATTGTCGAGGCAGAATGAGTGATAAACAGAAGCGTGCTCGAGGATGTTTAAACTGTGGAAGCAAAAAGCATTTCAGAAGATATTGCCCGAAAAACAATCAGGCGCAAGGATGAAAGCTCCCCATCGGAGCTAGGGAGGCACGCCAGAGATCCAAGCATGGATAGCGGTACGTCCCATATTACTCAATATTATGCATCTGTATTGCCAACTACTGTTGCAAATTTTACGATTCGCAATTCTAGTGTTCAAGGACATAATTGGTTTACGTAGCGAGTGAGTAGTTATTCCAGTACCCATTAGAACTAGCTTAGGGGAAGCTAGTGGAAGCCAACGCAGTAACTGGAATCGGCACAATAGAACCCGGAGAGCGTAAGTTTACGCTAGATCTATTGCCAGTTGAGTTTGGAAACTTCAACGTGGTAATTGAATGTATTAGTTGGCAAGCGATCGAGCGGAGGTTGTTATCCGCACCTCGATGTCGAATGAGGGAATAATTGTGACTCACGAAGCAAGATACGCCACCGCCGACCACAAATTACGCAGGGCTCGAAAGTTGTTGTAGGAAGGATGTGTTGTTTCCTGGCTCATATCGGGGACAAGGGAGCCGAAGAACTAAAACTTAACGATACCCCCGTGATCGGAGTATACACTGAAGTCTTCCTCGAAGACTTGCCGGCGTAATCTCCTGGACGACAAGTCGAATTTTGGCTTCAATTTGATTCTAGGCGCCGCGCCTGTAGCTAGGTCACTTTATAGACTTGAACCACCTGAGAGGCAGGAATTGTCAACACAACTTCAAGAGTTGCTAGACAAAGGATTCATCCGACCAAGCTTCTCGCCTTGGGGAGCTCTAGTGTTGTTTGTTAAGAAGAAGGACGGTAGTTTTCGAATGTGCATAGACTACCGGGAGCTGAACAAGCTGACGATCAAGAATAGGTATCCTCTGCCGAGGATCGATGACTTATTCGATCAACTGCAAGGTTCAAAGCTTTTACTCAAAGATCGATTTACGATCTGGATACCATCAGATAAGGATACAAGGGGAGAGTATCCCGAAGACAGCCTTCAGAACTCGTTATGGACACTACGAGTTCCTCGTTATGCCGTTTGGTTTGACAAACGCACCTGCAGTCTTTATGGACTTGATGAATAGAGTTTGCAAGCCGTACTTGGATAAGTTCGTAATAGTGTTCATCGATGATATCTTGATTTATTCGAGAACAAAGGCCGAGCACGAACAGCATCTAAGAGCTATTTTGGAGCTGCTAAAGAAGGAACAGCTGTATGCCAAATTCTCCAAGTGCGAATTTTGGCTACGTGAAGTCCAATTTCTTGGGCACGTGGTAAATGGAGATGGAATCCACGTGGATCCAACCAAGATCGAGGCGATCAAGGATTGGGAAACGCCAAGGACGCCAACCGAGATTCGACAATTCTTGGGTTTGGCTGGCTATTATCGAAGATTCATTGAGAATTTTTCAAAGATCGCTCAACCATTGACGCTCCTCACGCAGAAGGATAAGAAGTTTGATTGGGGAATCAAACAGGATGAAGCGTTTCAAATATTGAAGGATAAGCTTTGTGACGCGCCAATCTTAGCTCTACCAGAGGGTACTGATGATTTTGTGGTATACTGCGACGCATCGCGTCAAGGATTGGGTTGTGTGTTGATGCAACGCCAAAAGGTTATTGCTTACGCATCGCGTCAGTTGAAAGTGCATGAAAAGAACTATACCACACGCGATTTGGAGCTTGGCGCAGTAGTTTTTGCTTTGAAGATCTGGAGACACTACCTTTATGGTACGAAGTGTACAATCTTTACAGATCACAAGAGCCTACAACATATATTCAACCAGAAGGAGTTGAATATGAGGCAAAAACGATGGGTTGAATTGTTGAACGACTACGACTGCGAGATAAAGTATCATCCAGGGAAGGCGAATGTAGTCGGCGATGCCCTAAGTCGTAAAGAGAGAATCAAGCCCATAAGGGTTAGAGCTTTAGAAATGATTATACGAACCGATCTTTCCTTGCGCATTCATGTCGCGCAGAAAGAAGCTCTCAAGGAAGGAAACCTTGAAGAAGAATATCTCCGTGGGATGGAGAAGCTTTTGGTACCAAACGAAGAAGGAACATTATGTTTTGAGAAAAGGATTTGGGTTCCTCTGTTTGGTGATTTAAGGAAGGTTATTTTCGACCAAGCTCACAAGTCGCGGTACTCTATCCATCCAGGAGCGGATAAGATGTACCAGGATCTCAAAGATTATTATTGATGGCCTAGGATGAAAGGCGATGTTGCTGTTTATGTGAGCAAATGTTTAACGTGCGCTAAGGTTAAAGCGGAATACCAGAAGCCTTCAGGACTTCTGCAACAACCTGAGATTCCCAAGTGGAAATGGGAACAAATCTCAATGGATTTTGTTACAAAATTGCCGAGAACGCCAAGAGGCCATGACAGTATCTGGGTGATAGTGGATCGATTAACGAAGTCAGCACACTTCTTACCTAACAGAGAGAAGGATAATACAAGCAAATTGGCTGAAATTTACATGAGAGAGATCGTCGTGTGCCATGGAGTGCCTCTCTCAATCATTTCTGATAGAGACGGAAGGTTTGTGTCAAGGATATGGCAATCCTTCCAAGAAGCCTTTGGCTCATAATTGAATCTGAGCACTGCGTTTCATCCGCAAACTGACGGCCAGAGCGAGGGAACGATACAGACTTTGGAAGACATGCTGAGATGCGTGTGTT
This sequence comes from Helianthus tuberosus, assembly GCA_030545235.1. NCBI lineage: Eukaryota > Viridiplantae > Streptophyta > Magnoliopsida > Asterales > Asteraceae > Helianthus > Helianthus tuberosus. Next base: position 19,098 of record JARYGA010046181.1, read on the forward strand.
ATGGATTTGGGTGGTAGCTGGGATAAGCATTTGCCTTTGGTCGAATTTTCATACAACAACAGCTACCACACCAGTATTGGTGTCGCGCCATTCGAAGCCCTTTACGGACGCAAGTGCCGATCACCCCTATGCTGGGCTGACGCAAGTGATAGGCAGCTTGCTGGTCCCGAAATCGTCCAAGAGACGACAGACAAGATCGCGCAGATTCTTAAACGCATCAAAGCAGCTCGCCACAGACAGAAGGCCTATGCGGATCCAAACCGGAAACATGTGGAATTCCATGTTGGAGAAATGGTGTTATTGAAAGTTTCACCCTGGAAGGGTGTGGCATGCTTCGGAAAGCGTGGGAAGTTAAATCCACGCTACATTGGTCCCTTCAGAATTCTGGAAAGAATAGGACTAGTAGCATACAAGTTGGACCTACCTGCTGAACTGAATGGTGTTCACGACACCTTTCATGTATCCAATCTAAAGAAAAGTCCAACTCAAGTCACCGTTGCCATTCCCACCGACGAGATTCATGTTGACGACACGCTCCACTTCGTTGAAGAACCTGTTGAGGTCACGGATTGGAAAGTTAACAAGACCCGCCGGAGCAGTGTCAAGCTCGTCAAAGTTCGTTGGAATGCCAGACATGGTCCTGAATACACCTGGGAACGTGAGGACCGGATGAAAGAGAAATACCCCCACCTTTTTCCTAAGAACCCTGCATCTACAAGCAGAACTTAAATTTCGGGACGAAATTTATTTAACGGGGGGAGAATGTGACAACCCGCACTAAACCAGGTATCCGTACGACTTCATTAGTAATTAATTACTGCTGAATTACTGTGCTTACTTGAACTTATGAATAAACTGCTACTTGAATACTGATACAGGTACTTACTTGCATCATACTTGCTTGCTGTCACTACATTATTTACATGCTGAACATTAGTGACAAACATGATGTACAAAAAGCACAGTAGCACAATACACGGATAACCTATTGAACATGCTGATAAAGCCAGCATCAGGCAAACATTGCCTCCAAGGCCTGTAAGAGCCTGAGATATTTTGCTACACTAGTGGTGAGTGTAGGGATACAAGGGTTGTAGAACTGCGTCTCTAGGAATAAGTTACAATGACTGGATGTGCCTAAAACGTGCTCTAAGCACAAAATTCAGCACTTTACATAAATAATTCAGCTTTTAGCTAACTAATAAAGTGCCAAAACATGAGAAAATATTGCTAGACACTTTCCAAAGTGTCAGGAATGAGTCGTGTCACTAAAAAGAGTATTAACGACACTTTAAAGCTTTGTTAACGCTTTAACGGATTACTATCCAACCAAACAACCGGACTATACCCGAAACATGAAAATATTGTTATTTTCATTATTTATCTTTTCTGAGCCAGTTGGGGTCCCCGTATGCCCTAACACCCGTCATAACATACTACACATTAGTAACCGAGTTAACACTTACTTAACCTAACTAATGTGCCTAACTAACTAGTTGGTTTCGGACTAGGACCCCCCCCCCCTCTTTACAACCGTCCCCATGTGGGGGACACACTTGTACTTTGTAGATTTTTATAATCTCTATTGCCTAATATCATCTAGACACATGATCCATTGGATAATTACCATATGAATTGTCTATAAGTTCAAGAGTTAACACATGATCATTCCATTTTAACCACACTTAACACAACACATTCTCTCTCTCTTGCTCTACAACTTACGGCCAAGCACCCCCATATACACCCATCCATTTTCGATTTTGTTCTTCACATTTCAATAACATACAAGTGTCAAGGATCACGTATTAGGAAGCTTGGTGCAAACGGAAGGCGAAGGACCTCTTTATCTTGCTTTTATCCACGCGTTTTTCGCTTAGATTCTTCCCTAGCCTCGAGCTAGTGGTATGTTACTTAAATCACCTACTTGAACTATTTTAAAGTGGTTAATACGAATTGTAACGGTTAAAACTCGTTAACATACAAGTTGAAGCACAAAAGTCTACTTTAAACACTAAAAATGTTGGTTAATAGCTTATAAGTGGTGTAAATGTTGTAGTAATCAAATTGTGTGATTATTTAGACCCGATCTATGTTGTGGTAGCTCAGATCACCATTTAACCCGCTCTAGTCATGTTCTTGGATCATGACATAAGGTTATTTTGGAAGGAACAAGGGTTAAAAGGTGAAACTCTACCACACCCGAATCATGAACTTGTGTAAAAACATTTTGACAAGTGAAAAAGTGTTTAAAACTAGTAGATCTACGTATCTACAACCGGTATTTTCAAAGGACCACGTGTCAAGGAAATCATGTTTCTAAAAGAAGGATCTTATAATAACAAGAATGATTTTATGAACACACAAGTGTATAAACACTTGTGTAACACTAAGTTCCGACAAAGAACTAGTTTTGTCAAATGTTACTAGAAGTTGTAAAGATGCAATTTCTTTAAAAACGAGGCTTTTACGAAACCGGTTGGATTTATATAAAGATACACCAAAGATAAGGAGCTTTATCACATATTTTTGGATAAACTACAAGTTCATGTATTTTTGCGATTATAACTATTTTAACTAGTTGAATATTGTTTATTGTTGAACAAGAAAATTGTTGATTTGATTTAGAAAAGAAAATGATACGCTTGAAAGCGTGGCCACCTCCAGTTACAGAGGAAACTCTGGCGAAATTTTTCTAAAAACCTAACACTTAGAATTATTTTCACCAAAAGTGTTAGAAATGCATTTTACTTGTTTTCAAAATATAAAATTTCGCCACAACTTTATTACAAATATCGAAGGTGGGATTTTCACAAAATTAAACGTGATAAATATATGTTTAGTAAATATATTTTTCACAACGTCACTTGTCAATTATTTTGTGAAGAGTATAAATATTATTTTTAGGGTAAAAATAATATTAACAGACGTTAACGAATCAAAAATAATACGAACGCCTCTACGATAAACATATAAGTTACACCGGTAATTATTATTACCACTCGATCATTAAAACGTAACTTACGCATTTTTACGGAAATAATTATGAACGCGTATGTTTGACAAAGTATTATTTTGGGAGAATTTTGTGAAGTAAAAATATAATATTTTTGAGAAAAATATTTATATTTTGGAGTTAGAAATAAATATATATTAAGTGAGACTTCATAATGTATTACGAACGAACATGTATTAAATCCCCCATCCTTGGGAAGGAAAATGACTACCAAGTATGTACAGAACATAAACACGAAATAGTTGTCTAACTATTTCCCCAAAAACTTAAACCATAAAGCTAAGGCACGGCCGTCCGTCTAATAGAATTAGTACGTGTAGGTCGTCACACAGCAGCTTGATTTGGAGGCATATTTGGTAGAGACGCACCACAGTGAGTTCATGTCCCCCTTTTCTCTAACTGTTTTCAGTTTTCTTAACTGCGGGGGTGAAATACATGTTACTATGGTTACGAGTACTTTTTACATGGTATGGTTAGCGTAAGGAGGTTTACTACTTAGATCATGTGAGTGGGTAGGCGAAACTTGAGGCCATTAATCCTCATTGTAGGACTGAGGGACAGTAGCGGTAGATCTATCTGGGTGTAGCGAGCCCAACCCCTGAGCCCGCATAATGGACCAGGCGGTGACTTTGTGCCCCAACGCGAAATACGCTAGGTTTGAGTCTTCCTACTTGCACTTCACAAACATCAGTGGCTTTGCAACCCATTGACGATCTCATTTTCCTTATTGCTACATACCAGGATTTTCATACTCACAAAGGTTTATTTACTCACTTACACATGAACTCGCTCAACATTATTGTTGATTTTTCAACTTACATGTATTTCAGGAAATTAACGGATCTGGCACGGTATGGAACGTTTTCCGCTGCACTAGTCATGAGGTCATCTGGGTTTGGGGAATGTGACTCTTTCCTGGACAAGTCACAGTCCTTAAACTGTGTTTATGTTATGTTATTGTTTGTGTTTATTGAACAATGTCGTTAGAACGTGTTTCCGTTAAGACAATGTTATCATATTTGGTTTTCAAAACTTAATCTAATGGATGATCTTGCATGGTTTTATTTCATATAGCTTTGTTATGGTTAAGCTGTGGTATTAAGAAGTCACACCAAAATTAACCACGCTTCCGCAAAGCCAGGGTGTGACAGTAACACTTAATGTCAATAAATGAGAGTTTTATTTAATTCTATTATGCGAAGCTCAATGTGATTGGTGGCTTGGATCCTGGTACGTCACACGCCCCGCGGTAATTTTGCAGGTGGTATTTTGGGGGTGTGACAGATTGGTATCAGAGCCATTGGTTATAGTGAACTTGGTTTTAAAAAGGGGAAAACGTTTTTGTAAAACCAGACTATAACCGAACGGTTCTAAAGACTCAGCTCCAGATTGCAAGGTTCGTCTTTCTCACTTGTTGCATACATTACATGACTAGTACACGTTTGTTTATGATGTAACATACGAACACACACTCATTACTATAGCATAATTGCGTGAATTGCTTACTTACATTATGACGCGTTTTAAAACCGTGAGGGGCAGACGCCGGAGAGCGTGCTGGCTGCCAAACGGACAATATCATGGTGCGGTTACACTGGGCTGTTATAGTACTTGGATTTATGTGATTTTACTACCTTGACAACCTCCGTTTGACCTTTGAGTTTGAGGAACTACTTGACATGAGTTAGGAGGAGCTGAGATGAGCATGTAAATCACAATATTATTGTGGGTGCACACATAATAATAATGTGGGGTGCATGCGAGTCCCAGTGAGCCTTAACAAGTGGAAAAGGGGTTCCGTTTCGTTATTTGATCGATGTGAAACATAACAAACCTATAGGGGTCATAGCAGTGATTGTCCCCTACTCGAACGTGAACTTTTCATTCCTCTCTGGATCCTTTCGAATCTCGATGCTATCGAGTATTACCTGAACACCCATCTGAACGCCGAGCGAACTGTGTAGAATGTTAGGTGCCTGTACGAACGTCCCTGAGTTGGATGTTGCAACATCAATGATTGGTCGATACCTTTCTCACCCCTCTTTGTTTGTTGGAACTCTATGTATTGACGTCTTAAATCCCGAAGTGCGATCACTTCTGCAACACTCTCACAACAGACCGTGTATTACTCAAACAACTTGCAACATCGATTGACTAGAGGAGGAGCGTAGTACTTACCGACCTCAGTATTTGAACGACCCTGATTACTGGCAACGAACACCAGCGAATTGACTTCAATCGAATCCTTAACCCCAGCCAGCGACTCATGGGAGTCAACTCTTACGAATCAATCGGGACATAAGCAATGACAATCGACTACGGTGTGGAATGCGTAGCTACCAGCACAATGAGTAGCGTCTTAGTACGTGGCACGGAACGGTAAAAAATGGACCCTGTCGGTGAAAGATCATAGGGCTCCGCTTCATGCAACGGCAGTAGAGGTAACGGTTACGGCAACATCAAAGGTACTTGTAATCGTAGCCTACAGTATAGAAATGAAGGTGCCTATGGCATGGATAGGCCGTTGATAATTCAAGACGACAACAACCAAGGGGATGGCGACAGTGCTGGAAATCCTTGTAACGAAAACAACAACACTGGAAATGATGTTTGTGAAAGGGCATTTAGGATTGGTGTAAGTGACGTGTTGGTGCATGCGTCTGTCGACTTCGTCTTGTATCGAGTCTAGGATTAGAATTATTAGATCAGGGTGTGTTGTATGAGAAAATAGGAGGTTTTAAGGTTTGTATGATGTAATTTCGCTTCAAGGAGGTAATTTCGCTTGAAAAGGACATTGACAGTTTCAAGCAAAATCAACATACTTAATTTCGCTTGAACTGACTTCTGTCTCCTTCAAGCGAAATCTCATGTCCTATATATACCTCACAAGTGAAATCTTTTGTAAGAGTTCTGGATTTGAATACCGAGGTGCTGCCGGTTTATCCTATGATTGTAATCAGTGTTATATCAATCAGAAAGTTGTTTAAAGTGATTTGCAAGCTGTTTTGAAGTCTATTTCTCTGTTTCCGCCTTTGAAATAGATTAAAACTCCTCTGAACGACTCGTTTGGGTCACGAACCGATCCTACAATTGGTATCAGAGCTCAGGAGGAGGAGTTCTGCAGATTTCAGCCTGATTTCATCTAGTTTTCTTACTTCTACACCTTCTTTTATCAATTGAACAACTTTTCACGGTTAAAATGGCTTGAATTTTTCACAACATAAGCGAAACAGTGTTTTAACAAACCCTTGAGATTATCAGACCAAAATTCAGCATAAAAATTGACATCATACAAACCTTAAAACCTCCTATTTTCTCATACAACACACCCTGATCTAATAATTCTAATCCTAGACTCGATACAAGACGAAGTCGACAGACGCATGCACCAACAGACTCCCCCTCGAATGTTGACGAGTCTTAAGTGTCGAGTCTTCAACGTCTTCAGTCTTTATCAGTCTGAACGCGTAAGCATCCTCAAACTTTATCTCTTTCTTCTCTTTCTTCCAGAATCACAATCTAGCTCTTAGCTCTTTCCACAGGTGTTTTCAGACTCCCCCTTTCGATATGCTAGGATCAGTTTGCAGATGAGAATGGGAATTTTAAAGCTTTCATTGCGAAGATAGTTCAAGAACCTGATTTGTTTACCAATTGGATGAAAGATATTGGTGTTAATGTGCATAATCAAGAAGAAGAATCTGTTTCATCTGATGAAAGTTCAGAAGAAGTAACTGATGTTGATCAAACATCATCTGATTCTAGTTCTCCAGATGAGAGTTCTGAGAAGACAATAGATTTTGATCAATCACCAACTGATGACAGTGGTGATAATGAAGAAGAAAGACATATTAATGTTGCAAAAATTCATCTATCTCCTGAAAGTTTTCAATTCTATTTTGCAGATCGCTTAGAGAAGCTGAAGGAGAGACGTGCTGCAAAAGAACAAAAGAAAATGAAGAGTGAAAGTGTTGATCAAAAAGAAGAGATTGTTCAAAATGAAGAAGTTAAAGCTGAGGAGGTAACTGGAGCTGAAAAGGTGATTGAAACTGAACCAGTGATTGAGGTTGAGAAAGTGGTCGAAATTGAAAAGATTGTGGAAGTCATCAAACCTTGCTTGAAGTGTTTAGAATCCTGCAAGCAGTGTGCAGAAAAAGATGAGAAACTAAGTGAGCAAGAAAAGATGAAAGAACAACTATTGTTCAATCTCAACTATGTGAAAGAATCTTATGATGTGCTAAACAGAACAGTCACAGGTCTACAAAAGACTAACTCAGAAAGAGAAGATGCGTTGACCATGATGAATTCTGTGATGATGACAAAGCAGAAGGCGATTAATCATTACATTGAAGAGTGTGCCAAGTTGCAGCGGAAGTTGGAAAATGAAAAGATAGAGAATGAGAGAATCAGACGTTTATTACAGAGTTATTCTAGTTCTGATTATCTTATTGATCGAATTTATCCAACTGTTGCAGGTTTCGAAGCATTTAAAGATGATGAGAAGCCAAAGAAGAAGGATACTGGTAAGAAACAGAGTGTTAATTATAACAAGTGTCCGCCTCCGATTTGGGAAGGGTATTCTCCTAGAAAACCGAATGAGGAGCAAGTTGAAAAAGCAGTCAATTTAAAGTTAAAGTCCGGTATAACTGATGAATTACTTGAAAACATTGACGTCATTTTTACATCGTTTGACACTGATCATGAGTCCGAGTTAATAAAAAAGGTGGTCGATCAGGTGTTGGATACAGATAAAGAGTCGGAGTTAAAGTCTGGGTCAAAGTCCGAGTCTGGATGTTCAAGTTCGTCCATCAAAAGTCCGAGTTCGTCGGTCAATAGTTCAAAGTCTTCGGTTAAACGGGTTTACAATAAAGAATTTTTGTTATCAAAATCTAATTTGAATGATGAAGCAATCAAAGTGGCATATACATTGGTTGATTCAGACAAATTATATTCTGATGAGGAATTTCCAATAAGAAGTGTTAATTTTGAAA